>CALNHX010007173.1:55978-77680 GCA_940337035.1 Agriotes lineatus
TTAGAGACATATGGGACATCTAGGACGTCTGGGACGTTAGGGACTAATGAAACAACTCGGACGTCTGGGACGTTAGGGACATATGAGACATATGGGACATCTGGGACGTCTGGGACGTTAGGGACATATGGGACGTCTGGGACGTTAGGGACATATAGGACATCTAGAACGTCTGGGACGTTAGGGACATATGGGAATTTTGAGACGTCTGGGACGTTAGGGACATATGGGACATCTGGGACGTCTGGGACGTTAGGGACATAAGGGACATTTAGGACGCCTGGGACGTTAGGGACATATGGGACAAATGGGACATCCGGGACGTCTGAGACGTTAGGGACATATAGGACGTTTAAGACGTCTGGGACGTTAGGGATATATGGAACATCTAGGACGTCTGGGACGTCTGAAACGTTAGGGACATATGGAACATCTAGGACGCCTGGGACGTTAGGGACATATGGGACAAATGGGACGTCTGGGAAGACTGGGACGTCTGGGACATCTGGGACGTATGGGACGTTAGGGAAATATGGGACGTCTGGGTCGTTAGGGACATATAGGACATCTAGAACGTCTGGGACATTAGGGACATATGGGAAATTTGAGACGTCTGGGACGTTAGGGACACATGGGACATCTGGGACGTCTAGGACGTTAGGGACATAAAAGACATCCGGAACGTCTGAGACGTTAGGGACATATAGGACATCTAGAACGTCTGGGACGTTAGGGACATATGGGAAATTTGAGACGTCTGGGACGTTAGGGACACATGGGACGTTTGGGACGTCAAGGACGTTAGGGACATATGGGACATCTAGGACGTCTGGGACGTCTGGGACGTTAGGGACATATGGAACATCTGCGACGCCTGGTACGTTAGGGATATATAGGACATCTAGGACGTCTGGGACGTTAGGGACATATGGGACATTTAAAACGTTTGGGACGTCTGGGACGTTAAGGACATACGGGACATCTGGGACGTCTGGGACGTTAGGGACATATTGGACATTTAATACGTCTGGGACGTTAGGAACATATGGAATATCTAGGACGCCTGGGACATTAGGGACATATGGGTCATATGGGACATCTGGGACGTCTGGGACGTTAGGGACATATTGGACATTTAATACGTCTGGGACGTTAGGAACATATGGAATATCTAGGACGTCTGGGACGTTAGGGACATATGGGACATTTAAAACGTTTGGGACGTCTGGGACGTTAAGGACATACGGGACATCTGGGACGTCTGGGACGTTAGGGACATATTGGACATTTAGTACGTCTGGGACGATAGGAACATATGGAATATCTAGGACGCCTGGGACATTAGGGACATATGGGACATATGGGACATCTGGGACGTCTGGGACATTAGGGACATATGGTACATCTGGGACGTCTGGGACGTTAACGACATATGGGACATCTAGGACGTCTGGGACGTCCGGGACGTTAAGGACATATGGGAAATTTAGGACGCCTGGCACATTAGGGACATATGGGACATATGGGACATCTAATACGCCTGGCACATTAGGGATATATAAGACCTTTGGTGCATCTGGGACGTCTGGGACATTAGGGACGTATGGGTTATCTGGGACGTCTGAGACGTTAAGGACATATGGGACATCTAGGACGTCTGGGATTTTAGGGACATATTGGACATCTGGGACGTCTGGGACTTTAGGGACATATGGGACATCTGGGACGTTAGGAACATATAGGACATCTAGGACGTCTGTGACGTTAGAGACATATGGGATATCTAGGACATCTCGGACGTCTGGGACGTTAGGGACATACGCGACAGCTGAGACGTCTGGGACGTTAGAGACATAAGCGACATTTAGGACGTCCGGGACGTCTGGGACGTTAAGGACATATGGGACATTTAGGACGCCTAGGACGTTAGGGACATATGGGACATATGGGACATCTGAGACGCCTGGGACATTAAGGGCATATGGGACATCTAGGGCGTCTGGGACGTCTGGGACGTTATGGACATATGGGACATTTAGGACGCCTGGGACATTAGGGACATATGGGACATATGCGACATCTGGAAAGCCTGGGACATTAGGGACATGTGGGACATATCGGACATCTGGGACGTCTGGGACGTTAGGGACATATAGGACATCTAGGACATCTGAGACGTCTGGGACGTTAGGGACATACGGGACATCTAGAACGTCTGGGACGTTAGGGACATATGGGACATCTGAGACGTCTGGGACATTAGGGACGTATTGGTTATCTGGGACGTCTGAGACGTTAAGGACATATGGGACATCTAGGACGTCTGGGATTTTAGGGACATATTGGACATCTGGGACGTCTGGGACTTTAGGGACATATGGGACATCTGGGACGTTAGGAACATATAGGACATCTAGGACGTCTGTGACGTTAGAGACATATGGGATATCTATTCCCATATGTCCCTAACGTCTCAGACGTCCCAGCTGTCCCGTATGTCCCTAACGTCCCAGACGTCCCAGACGTCCTAGATGTCCCATATGTTTCTAACGTCCCAAACGTCCTAGATGTCGTATATGTCCCTAACGTCCCAGACATTCCAGATGTCCCATATGTCCCTAACGTCCCAGACGTCCCAGATGTCCCATATGCCCTTAACGTCCCAGACGTCCTAGATGTCCCATATGTCCTTAACGTCCCAGACGTCCCAGATGTCCCATATGTCCCATATGTCCTTAATCTCCCAGGCGTCCCAGGCGTCCCAGACGTCCCAGCTGTCTCGTATGTCCCTGACGTCCCAGACGTCTCAGACGTCCTAGATGTCCCATATGTCACTAACGTCCCAGACGTCCTAGATGTCCCATATGTCCCTAACGTCCCAGACGTCTCAGACGTCGTAGATGTCCTATATGTCCTTAACGTCCCAGACGTCCCAGATGTTCCATATGTCCCTAACGTCCCAGACGTCCCAGATGTCCCATATGTCCTCAACGACCCAGAAGTCCCAGACGTCCCTAATCTCCCAGGCGTCCCAGGCGTCTCAGACGTCCCAGCTGTCTCGTATGTCCCTGATGTCCCAGACGTCTCAGACGTCCTAGATGTCCCATATGTCACTAACGTCCCAGACGTCCTAGATGTCCCATATGTCCCTAACGTCCCAGACGTCTCAGACGTCGTAGATGTCCTATATGTCCTTAACGTCCCAGACGTCCTAAATGTCCCATATGTCCCTAACGTCCCAGACGTCCCAGCTGTCCCGTATGTCCCTAACTTCCCTGACGTCCCAGACGTCCTAAATGTCCCATATGTCCCTAACGTCCCAGACGTCCTAGATGTTTTATATGTCCCTAACGTTTCAGACGTCCCAGATGTCCCATATGTCCCACATGCCCCTAATGTCCCAGGCTTCCCAGATGTCGCATATGTCCCATATGTCCCTAATGTCCCAGGCGTCCTAAATGTCCCATATGTCCATAACGTCCCAGACGTCCCAGACGCCCTAGATGTCCCATATGCCCTTAACGTCCCAGACGTCCCAGACGTCCCAAATGTTCCATATGTTCCATATGTCCCTAATATCCCAGGCGTCTCAGATGTCCCATATGTCCCATATGTCCCTAACGACCTAGGCGTCCTAAATGTCCCATATGTCCTTAACGTCCCAGACGTCCCGGACGTCCTAAATGTCGCTTATGTTTCTAACGTCCCAGGCGTCTCAGCTGTCGCGTATGTCCCTAACGTCCCAGACGTCCGAGATGTCCTAGATATCCCATATGTCTCTAACGTCACAGACGTCCTACATGTCCTATATGTTCCTAACGTCCCAGATGTCCCATATGTCCCTAAAGTCCCAGACGTCCGAGATGTCCAATATGTCCCTAAAATCCCAGACGTCCTAGATGTCCCATATGTCCTTAACGTCTTAGACGTCCCAGATGACCCATACGTCCCTAATGTCCCATACGTCCCAGATGCCCCAAAGGTCTTATATATCCCTATTGTCCCAGGCGTATTAGATGTCCCATATGTCCCATATGTCCCTAATGTGCCAGACGTCCCAGATGTCCCATTAATCCCTAACGTCCCAGGCGTCCCATATGTCCCATATTTCCCTAATGTTCCAGGCGTCCCAGATGTCCCATATGTGCCATACGTCATTAATGTCCCAGGCGTCCTAAATGTCCCATATGTCCTTAACGTCCCAGACGTCCCAGACGTCCTAGATGTCCCATATGTCCTTAACGTCTCAGGCGCCCAAGATGTCCCATATGTCACATACGTCTCTAATGTCCCATGCGTCCTAGATGTTCCATATGTCCCTAACGTCCCAGACGTCATAAAAGTCCCATATGTCCCTAACGTCCCAGACGTCCCAGCTGTCCCGTATGTCCCTAACGTCCCAGTCGTCCTAAACGTTCTAGATGTCCCATATGTTCCTAACGTCCCAGACGTCCTAGATGTCCTATATTTACCTAACGTCCCTGACGTCCCAGACGTCCCAGATGTCCCATATGTCCCATATGTCCCTAATGTCCTAGGCGGCCCAGATGTCCCATATGTCCCATATGTCCCTAATGTCCCAGGCGTCCTAAATGTCCCATACGTCTTTAACTTCGCAGACGTCCCAGACGTCTAGATGTCCCATATGTCCTTAACGTCCCAGACGTCCCAGATGTCCCATATATCCCTAACGTCCTAGACGTCTTAGCTGTCCCGTATGTCCCTAACGTCCCAAACGTCCCAGACGTCTTAGATGTCCCATATGTCCCTAACGTCCCAGACGTCCCAGATGACCCATATGTCCCTAACGTCTCAGACGTCCCAGATGTCCCATATGTCCCATATGTCACTAATGTCCCAGACGTCCCAGATGTCCCATATGTCCCATATGTCCCTAATGTCCCAGGCTTCTTAGATGTTCCATATGTCCCTAACGTCCCAGACGTCCTAAATGTCCCATATGTCCCTAACGTCCCAGACGTCCCAGCTGTCCCGTATGTCCTTAACGTCCCAGATGTCCCAGCCGTCCTAGATGTCATATATGTCCCTAACGTCCCAGACGTCCTAGACGTCCCATATGTCCTTAACGTCCCAGACGTCCCAGATGTCTCATATGTCCCTAACGTCCCAGACGTCTCAGATGTCCCATATGTCCCATATGTCCCTAACGTCCCAGACGTCCCAACTGTCCCGTATGTCCCTAACGTCCTAGACGTCCCAGACGTCCTAGATGTCCCATATGTCTCTAACGTCCCAAATGTCCTAGATGTCCTATATGTCCCTAACGTCCCAGACGTCCCAGACGTCCCATATGTCCCATATGTCTTATATGTCCCTAATGTCCCAAACGTCCCAGATGTCCCATATGTCCCATATGTCCCTAATGTCCCAGGCGTCCTAAATGTCCCATATTTCCTTAACGTCCTAAACGTCCTAGATGTCCCATATGTCCCTAACGTCCCAGACGTCCCAGATGTCCCATATGCTCCATATGTCCCTAATGTCCTAGGCGTCCTAAATATCCCATATGTCCTTAACGTCCCAGACGTCCCAGACGTCCTAGATGTCCCATATGTCCTTAACGCCACAGACCTCCCAGATGTCCCATTAATCCCTAACCTCCCAGGCGTCCCATATGTCCCATATTTCCCTAATGTTCCAGGCGTCCCAGATGTCCCATATGTGCCATACGTCATTAATGTCCCAGGCGTCCTAAATGTCCCATATGTCCTTAACTTCCCAGACGTCCCAGACGTCCTAGATGTCCCATATGTCCTTAACGTCTCAGGCGCTCAAGATGTCCCATATGTCACATACGTCTCTAATGTCCCAGGCGTCCTAGATGTTCCATATGTCCCTAACGTCCCAGACGTAATAAAAGTCCCATATGTCCCTAACGTCCCAGACGTCCCAGCTGTCCCGTATGTCCCTAACGTCCCAGTCGTCCTAAACGTTCTAGATGTCCCATATGTTCCTAACGTCCCAGACGTCCTAGATGTCCTATATTTACCTAACGTCCCAGACGTCCCAGACGTCCCAGATGTCCCATATGTCCCATATGTCCCTAATGTCCTAGGCGGCCCAGATGTCCCATATGTCCCATATGTCCCTAATGTCCCAGGCGTCCTAAATGTCCCATACGTCTTTAACTTCCCAGACGTCCCAGACGTCTAGATGTCCCATATGTCCTTAACGTCCCAGACGTCCCAGATGTCCCATATATCCCTAACGTCCTAGACGTCTTAGCTGTCCCGTATGTCCCTAACGTCCCAAACGTCCCAGACGTCTTAGATGTCCCATATGTCCCTAACGTCCCAGACGTCCCAGATGACCCATATGTCCCTAACGTCTCAGACGTCCCAGATGTCCCATATGTCCCATATGTCACTAATGTCCCAGACGTCCCAGATGTCCCATATGTCCCATATGTCCCTAATGTCCCAGGCTTCTTAGATGTTCCATATGTCCCTAACGTCCCAGACGTCCTAAATGTCCCATATGTCCCTAACGTCCCAGACGTCCCAGCTGTCCCGTATGTCCTTAACGTCCCAGATGTCCCAGCCGTCCTAGATGTCCCATATGTCCCTACCGTCCCAGACGTCCTAGACGTCCCATATGTCCTTAACGTCCCAGAAGTCCCAGATGTCTCATATGTCCCTAACGTCCCAGACGTCTCAGATGTCCCATATGTCCCATATGTCCCTAATGTCCCAAGCGTTTTAAATGTTCCATATGTCCCTAACGTCCCAGACGTCCTAAATGTCCCATATGTCCCTAACGTCCCAGACGTCCCAGATGTCCCATATGTCCCTAACGGCCCAGACGTCCCAGATGTCCCATATGCCCATATGTCCCTAATATCCCAGACGTCCCAGATGTCCCATATGTCCCTAACGTCCCAGACGTCCCAGATGCCCCATATGTCCCTAACGTCCTAGACGTGTTAGATGTCCCATACGTCCTTAACGTCCCAGATGCCCCATATGTTCCATATGTCCTTAACGTCCCAGACGTCCAAGATGTCTCATATGTCCCTAACGTCCCAGACGTCCCAGATGTCCCATATGTCCCATATGTCCCTAATGTCCCAGGCGTCCTAGATGTTCCATATGTCCCTAACGTCCCAGACGTCATAAATCTCCCATATATCCCTAACGTCCCAGACGTTCCAGCTGTCCTGTATGTCCCTAACGTCCCAGACGTCCTAAATTTCCCATATGTCCCTAACGTCCCAGACGTCCTAGATGTCCCATATGTCCTTAACGTCCCAGACGTCCCAGACGTCCTAGATGTCCCATATGTCCTTAACGTCCCAGACGTCCCAAATGTCCCATATATCCCTAACATCCCAGACGTCCCAGATGTCACATATGTCCCATATGTCCCTAATGTCCCAGGCGTCCTAGATGTTCCATATGTCCCTAACGTCCCAGACGTCCTAAATGTCCCATATGTCCCTAACGTCCCAGACGTCCTAGACGTCCCATATGTCCTTAACGTCCCAGACGTCCCAGATGTCTCATATGTCCCTAACGTCCCAGACGTCCCAGATGTCCATATGTCCCATATGTCCCTAATGTCCCAAGCGTTTTAAGTGTTCCATATGTCCCTAACGTTCCAGATGTCCTAAATGTCCCATGTCCCTAACGTCCCAGACGTCCCAGACGTCCTAGATGTCCCATATGTCCCTAACGTCCCAGACGTCCCAGATGTCCCATATGTCCCTAACGTCCCAGACGTCCCAGATGTCGCATATGTCCCATATGTCTCTAATGTTCCAGACGTCCCAGATGTCCCATATGTCCCTAACGTCCCAGAAGTCCCAGATGTCCCATATGTCCCTAACGTCCTAGACGTCCTAGATGTCCCATACGTCCTTAACGTCCCAGACGTCCCAGATGCCCCATATGTCCCTAACGTCCCAGACGTCCCAGATGTCCCATATGTCCCATATGTCCCTAATGTCCCAGGCGTCTCAGATGTCCCATATGTCCCATATGTCCCTAATGTCTCAGGCGTCCTAAATGTCCCATATGTTTTTAACGTCCCAGACGTCCCAGCCGTCCTATATGTCTAATATGTCCTTAACGTCCCAGACGTCCCAGGTGTCCCATATGTCCCTAACGTCCCAGACGTCCCCGATGTCCCATATGTCCCATATGTCCCTAATGTCCCAGGCGTCCTAGATGTTCCATATGTTCCTAACATCGCAGACGTCCCAAAAGTCCCATATGTCCTTAACGTCCCAAACGTCCCAGCTGTCGCGTATGTCCCTAACGTCCCAGACGTCCCAGATGTCCCATATGTCCCATATGTCCCTAATGTCCCAGGCGTCCTAGATGTTCCATATGTTCCTAACGTCCCAGACGTCCCAAAAGCCCCATATGTCCTTAACGTCCCAAACGTCCCAGCTGTCGCGTATGTCCCTAACGTCCCAGACGTCCCAGACGTCCTAGATGTCCCATATGTCCCTAACGTCCCAGATGTCCTAGATGTCCTATATGTCCCTAACGTCCCAGACGTCCCAGATGTCCCATATGTCCCATATGTCCCTAATGTCCCAGGCGTCCCAGACGTCTCAGGCGTTCCAGACGTCCTAGATGTCCCATATGTCCCTAACGTCCCAGACGTCCAAGAAGTCCCATATGTCCCTAATGTCCCAGGCGTCCCAGATGTCCCATATGTCCCATATGACCCATATGTCCCTAATGTCCCAGACGTCCCAGATGTCCCATATGTCCCTAACGTCCCAGACGTCCCAGATGTCCCATATGTCCCTAACGTCCTAGATGTCCCATACGTTTTTAACGTCCCAGATGCCCCATATGTCCCTAACGTCCCAGACGTCCCAGATGTCCCATATGTCCCATATGTCGCTAATGCCCCAGGCGTCCCAGATGTCCCATATGTCCCATATGTCCCTAATGTCTCAGACGTACTAAATGTCCCATATGTTTTTAACGTCCCAGACATCCCAGACGTCCTAGATGTCTCATATGTCCCTAACGTCCCAGACGTCCCCGATGTCCCATATGTCCCATATGTCCCTAATGTCCCAGGCGTCCTAGATGTTCCATATGTTCCTAACGTCCCAGACTTCTCAAAAGCCCCATATATCCTTAACGTCCCAAACGTCCCAGCTGTCCCGTATGTCCCTAACGTCCCAGACGTCCCAGACGTCCTAGATGTCCCATATGTCCCTAACGTCCCAGATGTCCTAGATGTCCTTTATGTCCCTAACGTCCCAGACGTTCCAGATGTCCCATATGTCCCATATGTCCCTAATGTCCCAGGCGTCCCAGACGTCTCAGACGTCCCAGACGTCCTAGATGTCCCATATGTCCCTAACGTCCCAGACGTCCAAGATGTCCCATATGTCCCTAATGTCCCAGGCGTCCCAGATGTCCCATATGTCCCATATGTCCCATATGTCCCTAATGTCCCAGGCGTCCTAAATGTCCCATATGTCCTTAACGTCCCAGACGCCCCAGACGTCTTAGATGTAGCATATGTCCTTAACGTCCCAGACGTCGCAGATGTCTCATATGTCCCATATGTCCCTAATGTCCCAGGCGCCCTAAATGTCCCAAATGTCCATAACGTCCCAGACGTCCCAGACGTCCTAGACGTCCCATATGTCCTTAACGTCCGAGACGTCCCAGATGCCCCATATGTCCCTAACGTCCCAGACGTTCCAGATGTCCCATATGTCCCATATGTCCCTAATGTCCCAAGCGTACTAGATGTTCCGTATGTCCCTAACTTCCAAGACGTCCTAAATGTCCCATATGTCCTTAACGTCCTAGACGTCCCAGATGTCCCATATGTCCCTAACGTCCCAGACGTCCCAGCTGTTCCATATGTCCCATATGTCCCTAATGTCCCTGGCGTCCTAAATGTTCCATATGTCCCTAACGTCCCAGACGTCCTGAATGTCCCATATGTCCCTAACGTCCCAGACGTCCCAACTGTCCCGTATGTCCCTAACGTCCTAGACGTCCCAGACGTCCTAGATGTCCCATATGTCTCTAACGTCCCAGATGTCCTAGATGTCCTATATGTCCCTAACGTCCCAGACGTCCCAGACGTCCCAGATGTCCCATATGTCTTATATGTCCCTAATGTCCCAAACGTCCCAGATGTACCATATGTCCCATATGTCATTAATATCCCAGGCGTCCTAAATGTCCCATATTTCCTTAACGTCCCAAACGTCCTAGATGTCCCATATGTCCCTAACGTCCCAGACGTCCCAGATGTCCATATGTTTCATATGTCCCTAATGTCCTAGGCGTCCTAAATATCCCATATGTCCTTAACGTCCCAGACGTCCCAGACGTCCTAGATGTCCCATATGTCCTTAACGCCACAGACGTCCCAGATGTCCCATGAATCCCTAACGTCCCAGGCGTCCCATATGTCCCATATTTCCTTAATGTTCCAGGCGTCCCAGATGTCCCATATGTGCCATACGTCATTAATGTCCCAGGCGTCCTAAATGTCCCATATGTCCTTAACGTCCCAGACGTCCCAGACGTCCTAGATGTCCCATATGTCCTTAACGTCTCAGGCGCCCCAGATGTCCCATATGTCACATACGTCTCTAATGTCCCAGGCGTCCTAGATGTTCCATATGTCCCTAACGTCCCAGACGTCATAAAAGTCCCATATGTCCCTAACGTCCCAGACGTCCCAGCTGTCCCGTATGTCCCTAACGTCCCAGTCGTCCTAGACGTCCTAGATGTCCCATATGTTCCTAACGTCCCAGACGTCCTAGATGTCCTATATTTACCTAACGTCCCAGACGTCCCAGACGTCCCAGATGTCCCATATGTCCCATATGTCCCTAATGTCCTAGGCGGCCCAGATGTCCCATATGTCCCATATGTCCCTAATGTCCCAGGCGTCCTAAATGTCCCATACGTCTTTAACTTCCCAGACGTCCCAGACGTCTAGATGTCCCATATTTCCTTAACGTCCCAGACGTCCAAGATGTCCCATATGTCCCTAACGTCCTAGATGTCTTAGCTGTCCCGTATGTCCCTAACGTCCCAAACGTCCCAGACGTCTTAGATGTCCCATATGTCCCTAACGTCCCAGACGTCCCAGATGACCCATATGTCCCTAACGTCTCAGACGTCCCAGATGTCCCATATGTCCCATATGTCCCTAATGTCCCAGACGTCCCAGATGTCCCATATGTCCTTAACGTCCGAGACGTCCCAGATGTCCCATATGTCCCTAACGTCCTTGACGTGCTAGATGTCCCATACGTCCTTAACGTCCCAGACCTCCCAGATGCCCCATATGTCCCTAACGTCCCAGACGTCCCAGATGTCCCATATGTCACATAGGCCCTAATGTCCCAGGCGTCCCAGATGTCCCATATGTCCCATATGTCCTTAACGTCCCAGACGTCCCAGATGTCCCATATGTTCCTAAAGTCCCAGACGTCCCAGATGTCCCCATATGTCCCTAATGTCCCAGGCGTCCTAGATGTTCCATATGTCCCTAACGTCCCAGACGTCCTAAATGTCCCATTTGGTTTTAACGTCCCAGACGTCCCAGCTGTCCCGTATGTCCCTAACGTCCCAGACGTCCCAGGTGTCCTAGATGTCCCATATGTCCCTAACGTCCTAAACGTCCTAGATGTCCTATATGTCCCTAACGTCCCAAACGTCCCAAATGTCCCATATGTACCATATGTCAATAATGTCCCAGGCGTCCTTAATGTCCTATATGTCCTTAACGTCCCAGGTGTCCCAGGAGTCCTAGACATCCCATATGTCCTTAACGTCCCAGACGTCCCAGATGTCCCATATGTCTCATATGTCCCTAATGTCCCAGGCGTCCTAAATGTCTCATACGTCCTTAACGTCCCAGACGTCCCAGACGTCCTAGATATCCCATATGTCCTTAACGTCCCAGACGTCCCAGATGTTCCACATGTCCCTAACGTCTCAGACGTCTCAGATGTCCCATATGTCCCATATGTCCCTAATGTCCCAGGCGTCCCAGATGTACCATATGTCCCATATGTCCCTAATGTCTCAGGCGTCCTAAATGTTTCATATGTCCTTAACGTCCCAGATGTCCCAGACGTCCTAGATGTCCCATATGTCCCTACCGTCCCAGACGTCCCAGATGTCCATATGTTCCATATGTCCCTAATGTCCTAGGCGTCCTAAATATCCCATATGTCCTTAACGTCCCAGACGTCCCAGACGTCCTAGATGTCCCATATGTCCTTAACGCCACAGACGTCCCAGATGTCCCATTAATCCCTAACGTCCCAGGCGTCCCATATGTCCCATATTTCCTTAATGTTCCAGGCGTCCCAGATGTCCCATATGTGCCATACGTCATTAATGTCCCAGGCGTCCTAAATGTCCCATATGTCCTTAACGTCCCAGACGTCCCAGACGTCCTAGATGTCCCATATGTCCTTAACGTCTCAGGCGCCCCAGATGTCCCATATGTCACATACGTCTCTTATGTCCCAGGCGTCCTAGATGTTCCATATGTCCCTAACGTCCCAGACGTCATAAAAGTCCCATATGTCCCTAACGTCCAAGACGTCCCAGCTGTCCCGTATGTCCCTAACGTCCCAGTCGTCCTAGACGTCCTAGATGTCCCATATGTTCCTAACGTCCCAGACGTCCTAGATGTCCTATATTTACCTAACGTCCCAGACGTCCCAGACGTCCCAGATGTCCCATATGTCCCATATGTCCCTAATGTCCTAGGCGGCCCAGATGTCCCATATGTCCCTAATGTCCCAGGCGTCCTAAATGTCCCATACGTCTTTAACTTCCCAGACGTCCCAGACGTCTAGATGTCCCATATGTCCTTAACGTCCCAGACGTCCAAGCTGTCCCATATGTCCCTAACGTCCTAGACGTCTTAGCTGTCCCGTATGTCCCTAACGTCCCAAACGTCCCAGACGTCTTAGATGTCCCATATGTCCCTAACGTCCCAGACGTCCCAGATGACCCATATGTCCCTAACGTCTCAGACGTCCCAGATGTCCCATATGTCCCATATGTCCCTAATGTCCCAGACGTCCCAGATGTCCCATATGTCCTTAACGTCCGAGACGTCCCAGATGTCCCATATGTCCCTAACGTCCTTGACGTCCTAGATGTCCCATACGTCCTTAACGTCCCAGACCTCCCAGATGCCCCATATGTCCCTAACGTCCCAGACGTCCCAGATGTCCCATATGTCACATATGTCCCTAATGTCCCAGGCGTCCCAGATGTCCCATATGTCCCATATGTCCTTAACGTCCCAGACGTCCCAGATGTCCCATATGTTCCTAAAGTCCCAGACGTCCCAGATGTCCCATAGGTCCCTAATGTCCCAGGCGTCCTAGATGTTCCATATGTCCCTAACGTCCCAGACGTCCTAAATGTCCCATTTGGTTTTAACCTCCCAGACGTCCCAGCTGTCCCGTATGTCCCTAACGTCCCAGACGTCCCAGATGTCCTAGATGTCCCATATGTCCCTAACGTCCTAGACGTCCTAGATGTCCTATATGTCCCTAACGTCCCAAACGTCCCAAATGTCCCATATGTCCCATATGTCAATAATGTCCCAGGCGTCCTTAATGTCCTATATGTCCTTAACGTCCCAGGTGTCCCAGGAGTCCTAGACATCCCATATGTCCTTAACGTCCCAGACGTCCCAGATGTCCCATATGTCTCATATGTCCCTAATGTCCCAGGCGTCCTAAATGTCTCATACGTCCTTAACGTCCCAGACGTCCCAGACGTCCTAGATATCCCATATGTCCTTAACGTCCCAGACGTCCCAGATGTTCCACATGTCCCTAACGTCTCAGGCGCCTCAGATGTCCCATATGTCCCATATGTCCCTAATGTCCCAGGCGTCCCAGATGTACCATATGTCCCATATGTCCCTAATGTCTCAGGCGTCCTAAATGTTTCATATGTCCTTAACGTCCCAGATGTCCCAGACGTCCTAGATGTCCCATATGTCCTTAACCTCCCAGACGTCCCAGATGTCCCATATGTCGCTAACGTCCCAGACGTCCCAGATGACCCATATGTCCCATATGTCCCTAATGTCCCAAGCGTCATAGATGTTTCATATGTCCCTAACGTCCAGTCGTCCTAAATGTCCCATATGTCCCTAACGTCCCAGACGTCCCAGCTGGCCCGTATGTTCCTAACGTCCCAGACGTCCCAGACGTCCTAGATGTCCCATATGTCCCTAACGTGCCAGACGTCCTAGATGTCCTATATGTCCCTAACGTCCCAGACGTCCCATACTTCCCAGATGTCCCATATGTCCCATATGTCCCATATGTCCCTAATGTCCCAGGCGTACTAAATGTCCCATATGTCCTTAACGTGCCAGACGTCCCAGACTTCCTAAATGTCCCATATTTCCTTAACGTCCCAGACGTCTCAGATGTCCCATATGTCCCCTAACGTCCCAGACGTCCCAGATTTCCATATGTCCCACATGTCCCTAATGTCCCAGGCGTCCTAGATGTTCCATATGTCCCTAACGTCCCAGACGTCATAAATCTCCCATATATCCCTAACGTCCCAGACGTTTCAGCTGTCCCGTATGTCCCTAACGTCCCAGTCGTCCTAAATTTCCCATATGTCCCTAACGTCCCAGACGTCCTAGATGTCCCATATGTCCTTAACGTCCCAGACGTCCCAGACGTTCTAGATGTCCCATATGTCCTTAACGTCCCAGACGTCCCAAATGTCCCATATGTCCCTAACGTCCCAGACGTCCCAGATGTCCCATAATGTCCCATATGTCCCTAATGTCCCAGGCGTCCTGGATGTTCCATATGTCCCTAACGTCCCAGACGTCCTAGACGTCCCATATGTCCCTAACGTCCCAGACGTCCTAGACGTCCCATATGTCCCTAACGTCCCAGACGTCCTAGACGTCCCATATGTCCTTAACGTCCCAGACGTCCCAGATGTCCCATATGTCCCATATGTCCCTAATGTCCCAGACGTCCTAAATGTCCCATATGTCCCTAACGTCCCAGACGTCCTAGACGTCCCATATGTCCTTAATGTCCCAGACGTCCCAGATGTCCCATATGTCCCATATGTCCCTAATGTCCCAGACGTCCTAAATGTCCCATATGTCCCTAACGTCCCAGATGTCCTAAATGTCCCATATGTCCCTAACGTCCCAGACGTCCTAGACGTCCCATATGTCCTTAACGTCCCAGACGTCCCAGATGTCTCATATGTCCCAAACGTCCCAGACGTCCCAGACGTCCCAGATGTCCCATATGTCCCTAACGTCCCAGACGTCCCCGATGTCCCATATGTCCCATATGTCCCTAATGTCCCAGGCGTCCTAGATGTTCCATATGTTCCTAACGTCCCAGACGTCCCAAAAGTCCCATATGTCCTTAACGTTCCAAACGGCCCAGCTGTCCCGTATGTCCCTAACGTCCCAGATGTCCCAGACGTCCTAGATGTCCCATATGTAACTAACGTCCCAGACGTCCTAGACGTCCCATATGTCCTTAACGTCCCCAGACGTCCCAGATGTCTCATATGTCCCTAACGTCCCAGACGTCCCAGATGTCCCATATGTCCCATATGTCCCTAATGTCCCAAGCGTTTTAAGTGTTCCATATGTCCCTAACGTCCCAGACGTCCTAAATGTCCCATATGTCCCTAACGTCCCAGACGTCCCAGCTATCCCGTATGTCCCTAACGTCCCAGACGTCCCAGACGTCCTAGATGTCCCATATGTCCGTAACGGCCCAGACGTCCCAGATGTTCCATATGTCCCTAATGACCCAGAAGTCCCAGATGTCCCATATGTCCCATATGTCCCTAATATCCCAGACGTCTCAGATGTCCCATATGTCCCTAACGTCCCAGATGTCCCATATGTCCCTAACGTCCTACACGTGTTAGATGTCCCATACGTCCTTAACGTCCCAGACGTCCCAGATGCCCCATATGTTCCATATGTCCTTAACGTCCCAGACGTCCCAAATGTCTCATATGTTCCCTAATGTCCCAGGCGTCCTAGATGTTCCATATGTCCCTAACGTCCCAGACGTTATAAATCTCCCATATATCCCTAACGTCCCAAACGTTCCAGCTGTCCCGTATGTCCCTAACGTCCCAGACGTCCTAAATTTCCCATAGGTCCCTAACGTCCCAGACGTCCTAGATGTCCCATATGTCCTTAACGTCCCAGACGTCCCAGACGTCCTAGATGTCCCATATGTCCTTAACGTCCCAGACGTCCCAAATATCCCATATGTCCTAACGTCCCAGACGTCCCAGATGTCCCATATGTACCATATGTCCCTAATGTCCCAGGCGTCCTATATGTTCCATATGTCCCTAACGTCCCAGACGTCCTAAATGTCCCATATGACCCTAACGTCCCAGACGTCTTAGACGTCCCATATGTCCTTAACGTCCCAGACGTCCCAGATGTCTCATATGACCCTAACGTCCCAGACGTACCAGATGTCCCATATGTCCCATATGTCCCTAATGTCCCAAGCGTTTTAAGTGTTCCATATGTCCCTAACGTCCCAGATGTCCTAAATGTCCCATATGTCCCTAACGTCCCAGACGTCCCAGACGTCCTAGATGTCCCTGATGTCCCTAACGTCCCAGACGTCCCAGATGTCCCATATGTCCCTAACGTCCCAGACGTCCCAGATGTCCCATATGTCCCATATGTCCCTAATGTCCCAGACGTCCCAGATGTCCCATATGTCCCTAACGTCCCAGACGTCCCAGATGTCCCATATGTCCCTAACGTCCTAGACGTCCTAGATGTCTCATACGTTTTTAATGTCCCAGATGCCCCATATGTCCCTAAAGTCCCAGACGTCCCAGATGTCCCATATGTCCCATATGTCGCTAATGTCCCAGGCGTCCCAGATGTCCATATGTCCCATATGTCCCTAATGTCTCAGGCGTCCTAAATGTCCCATATGTTTTTAACGTCCCAGACGTCCCAGACGTCCTAGATGTCTCATATGTCCCTAACGTCCCAGACGTCCCCGATGTCCATATGTCCCATATGTCCCATATGTCCCTAATGGCCCAGGCGTCCTAGAAGTTCCATATGTTCCTAACGTCCCAGACGTCCCAAAAGCCCCATATGTCCTTAACGTCCCAAACGTCCCAGCTGTCCCGTATGTCCCTAACGTCCCAGACATCCCAGACGTCCTAGATGTCGCATATGTCCCTAACGTCCCAGATGTCCTAGATGTCCTATATGTCCCTAACGTCCCAGATGTCCCAGACATCCTAGATGTCCCATATGTCCCTAACGTCCCAGACGTCCTAGATGTCCCATATGTCCCTAACGTCCCAGATGTCCTAGATGTCCTATATGTCCCTAACGTCCCAGACGTCCCAGATGTCCCTAATGTCCCAGGCGTCCCAGATGTCCCATATGTCCCATATGTCCCATATGTCCCTAATGTCCCAGGCGTCCTAAATGTCCCATATGTCCTTAACGTCCCGGACGTCCCAGACGTCTTAGATGTAGCATATGTCCTTAACGTCCCAGACGTCGCAGATGTCTCATATGTCCCATATGTCCCTAATGTCCCAGGCGCCCTAAATGTCCCAAATGTCCTTAACGTCCCAGACGTCCCAGACGTCCTAGACGTCCCATATGTCCTTAACGTCCGAGACGTCCCAGATGCCCCATATGTCCCTAACGTCCCAGACGTTCCAGATGTCCCATATGTCCCATATGTCCCTAATGTCCCAAGCGTCCTAGATGTTCCGTATGTCCCTAACTTCCAAGACGTCTTAAATGTCCCATATGTCTTTAACGTCCTAGACGTCCCAGATGTCCCATATGTCCCTAACGTCCCAGACGTCCCAGCTGTTCCATATGTCCCATATGTCCCTAATGTCCCTGGCGTCCTAAATGTTCCGTATGTCCCTAACGTCCCAGACGTCCTGAATGTCCCATATGTCCCTAACGTCCCAGACGTCCCCAACTGTCCCGTATGTCCCTAACGTCCTAGACGTCCCAGACGTCCTAGATCTCCCATATGTCTCTAACGTCCAGATGTCCTAGATGTCCTATATGTCCCTAACGTCCCAGACGTCCCAGACGTCTCAGATGTCCCATATGTCTTATATGTCCCTAATGTCCCAAACGTCCCGGATGACCCATATGTCCCATATGTCCCTAATGTCCCAGGCGTCCTAAATGTCCCATATTTCCTTAACGTCCCAAACGTCCTAGATGTCCCATATGTCCCCTAACGTCCCAGACGTCCCAGATGTCCCATATGTTCCGTATGTCCCTAATGTCCTAGGCGTCCTAAATATCCCATATGTCCTTAACGTCCCAGACGTCCCAGACGTCCTAGATGTCCCATATGTCCTTAACGCCACAGACGTCCCAGATGTCCCATTAATCCCTAAGCACCAGGCGTCCCATATGTCCCATGTTTCCCTAATGTTCCAGGCGTCCCAGATGTCCCATATGTCCCATATGTCCCTAATGTCCCAGGCGTCCTAAATGTCCCATACGTCTTTAACTTCCCAGACGTCCCAGACGTCTAGATGTCCCATATGTCCTTAACGTCCCAGACGTCCCAGATGTCCCATATGTCCCTAACGTCCTAGACGTCTTAGCTGTCCCGTATGTCCCTAACGTCCCAAACGTCCCAGACGTCTTAGATGTCCCATATGTCCCTAACGTCCCAGACGTCCCAGATGACCCATATGTCCCTAACGTCTCAGACGTCCCAGATGTCCCATATGTCCCATATGGCCCTAATGTCCCAGACGTCCCAGATGTCCCATATGTCCCATATGTCCCTAATGTCCCAGGCTTCTTAGATGTTCCATATGTCCCTAACGTCCCAGACGTCCCTGATGTCCCATATGTCCCATATGTCCCTAATGTCCCAGGCGTCCTAAATGTCCCATACGTCTTTAACTTCCCAGACGTCCCAGACGTCTAGATGTCCCATATATCCTTAACGTCCCAGACGTCCCAGATGTCCCATATGTCCCTAACGTCCTAGACGTCTTAGCTGTCCCGTATGTCCCTAACGTCCCAAACGTCACAGACGTCTTAGATGTCCCATATGTCCCTAACGTCCCAGACGTCCCAGATGACCCATTTGTCCCTAACGTCTCAGACGTCCCAGATGTCCCATATGTGCCATACGTCATTAATGTCCCAGGCGTCCTAAATGTCTCATATGTCCTTAACGTCCCAGACGTCCAAGACGTCCTAGATGTCCCATATGTCCTTAACGTGTCAGGCGCCCCAGATGTCCCATATGTCACATACGTCTCTAATGTCCCAAGCGTCCTAGATGTTCCATATGTCCCTAACGTCACAGACGTCATAAAAGTCCCATATGTCCCTAACGTCCCAGACGTCCCAGCTGTCCCGTATGTCCCTAACGTCCCAGTCGTCCTAGACGTACTAGATGTCCCATATGTTAGTAACGTCCCAGACGTCCTAGATGTCCTATATTTACCTAACGTCCCAGACGTCCCAGATGTCCCATATGTCCCATATGTCCCTAATGTCCTAGGCGGCCCAGATGTCCCATATGTCCCATATGTCCCTAATGTCCCAGGCATCCTAAATGTCCCATACGTCTTTAACTTCCCAGACGTCCCAGACGTCTAGATGTCCCATATGTCCTTAACGTCCCAGACGTCCCAGATGTCCCATATGTCCCCTAACGTCCTAGACGTCTTAGCTGTCCCGTATGTCCCTAACGTCCCAAACGTCCCAGACGTCTTAGATGTCCCAGACGTCTTAGATGTCCCATATGTCCCTAACGTCCCAGACGTCCCAGATGACCCATATGTCCCTAACGTCTCAGACGTCCCAGATGTCCCATATGTCCCATATGTCCCTAATGTCCCAGACGTCCCACATGTCCCATATGTCCCATATGTCCCTAATGTCCCAGGCTTCTTAGATGTTCCATATGTCCCTAACGTCCCAGACGTCCTAAATGTCCCATATGTCCCTAACGTCCTAGACGTCCCAGCTGTCCCGTATGTCCCTAACGTCCCAGTCGTCCTAGACGTCCTAGATGTCCCATATGTTCCTAACGTCCCAGACGTCCTAGATGTCCTATATTTACCTAACGTCCCAGACGTCCCAGACGTCCCAGATGTCCCATATGTCCCATATGTCCCTAATGTCCTAGGCGGCCCAGATGTCCCATATGTCCCATATGTCCCTAATGTCCCAGGCGTCCTAAATGTCCCATACGTCTTTAACTTCCCAGACGTCCCAGACGTCTAGATGTCCCATATTTCCTTAACGTCCCAGACGTCCAAGATGTCCCATATGTCCCTAACGTCCTAGACGTCTTAGCTGTCCCGTATGTCCCTAACGTCCCAAACGTCCCAGACGTCTTAGATGTCCCATATGTCCCTAACGTCCCAGACGTCCCAGATGACCCATATGTCCCTAACGTCTCAGACGTCCCAGATGTCCCATATGTCCCATATGTCCCTAATGTCCCAGATGTCCCATATGTCCTTAACGTCCGAGACGTCCCAGATGTCCCATATGTCCCTAACGTCCTTGACGTGCTAGATGTCCCATACGTCCTTAACGTCCCAGACCTCCCAGATGCCCCATATGTCCCTAACGTCCCAGACGTCCCAGATGTCCCATATGTCACATATGTCCCTAATGTCCCAGGCGTCCCAGATGTCCCATATGTCCCATATGTCCTTAACGTCCCAGACGTCCCAGATGTCCCATATGTTCCTAAAGTCCCAGACGTCCCAGATGTCCCATATGTCCCTAATGTCCCAGGCGTCCTAGATGTTCCATATGTCCCTAACGTCCCAGACGTCCTAAATGTCCCATTTGGTTTTAACGTCCCAGACGTCCCAGCTGTCCCGTATGTCCCTAACGTCCCAGACGTCCCAGGTGTCCTAGATGTCCCATATGTCCCTAACGTCCTAAACGTCCTAGATGTCCTATATGTCCCTAACGTCCCAAACGTCCCAAATGTCCCATATGTACCATATGTCAATAATGTCCCAGGCGTCCTTAATGTCCTATATGTCCTTAACGTCCCAGGTGTCCCAGGAGTCCTAGACATCCCATATGTCCTTAACGTCCCAGACGTCCCAGATGTCCCATATGTCTCATATGTCCCTAATGTCCCAGGCGTCCTAAATGTCTCATACGTCCTTAACGTCCCAGACGTCCCAGACGTCCTAGATATCCCATATGTCCTTAACGTCCCAGACGTCCCAGATGTTCCACATGTCCCTAACGTCTCAGACGTCTCAGATGTCCCATATGTCCCATATGTCCCTAATGTCCCAGGCGTCCCAGATGTACCATATGTCCCATATGTCCCTAATGTCTCAGGCGTCCTAAATGTTTCATATGTCCTTAACGTCCCAGATGTCCCAGACGTCCTAGATGTCCCATATGTCCCTACCGTCCCAGACGTCCCAGATGTCCATATGTTCCATATGTCCCTAATGTCCTAGGCGTCCTAAATATCCTATATGTCCTTAACGTCCCAGACGTCCCAGACGTCCTAGATGTCCCATATGTCCTTAACGCCACAAACGTCCCAGATGTCCCATTAATCCCTAACGTCCCAGGCGTCCCATATGTCCCACATTTCCTTAATGTTCCAGGCGTCCCAGATGTCCCCATATGTGCCATACGTCATTATGGCAC
>CALNHX010007174.1:0-77657 GCA_940337035.1 Agriotes lineatus
ACCAATTTCTCAACTGGAATTATGTGGAGCGCAATTGCTAGCCAAGCTAATTTCTTTTATTTGCTCGTCCTACTCGTTGTTTGTTAGCTTCGCCGTAATTTATGCGTGGACTGATTCTACGATAGTTTTATCATGGCTTCGTTCGTCTCCACAACGGTGGAAAACATTTGTTAGCAATCGCGTTAGCTATATTCAAGAACGTGTGCCAGCATCTTCTTGGCGCCACGTTCCTTCCGCTGATAATCCCGCGGATTGCGCATCCAGGGGACTTCTTCCTCGGGAATTGCTGAACCACCCCTTATGGTGGAGCGGCCCTTCTTGGCTTTTAAAAAATTCTGACGAATGGCCTACCCTAAAAGATCAAAACTCATTGGACATGGAATCAGTTTTACGCGAAGAACGCAAACTTGTGTTGATGGCAACAACCGTGAACGATGAGCCATTTAATCCATTTAATTGCGATCAATTATTGTCTCGATTTTCATCGTTACGGAAAATAAAAAGGATCATTTCCTATTGCATGCGGCTCGTGCACAACTGCCGCAACGCTACTACACGGCGATTCGGGTCCATCACTGTAGGTGAACAACAAAGGGCCCTAAATCTATTAATTAAACATGTTCAGCACATATCGTTTCGTGATGATATTCGAAGATTAAATTCAAATCAGCAATGCTCCAAGCCAATTAGAACACTCGCTCCATTTCTTGATTGCGAAGGAATTGTCAGGGTGGGCGGTCGTTTAGCTCATGCTAATATTTCCTATGGCAGTAATCACCCTTTTCTATTGCCCAAAAATCACAAGCTGACCGAGCTGATTATAAGTCAATTCCACGAAGATTATTTCCATCCCGGACCTCAGACGTTACTTTATTTATTGAGGCAACAGGTTTGGATAATAGCTGCTAAAAGCGCAATTCGTTGTTGCGTTTCGAAATGCAGTCGCTGTTTTCGCGTTAATCCCCAATCGGTCACACCTCCAATGGGGAATCTTCCCGCTACCCGGATTACCCAAATTAAACCATTCGCAGTCGTAGGAGTTGATATGGGTGGCCCATATCACATCAGGTTAGGTAGACGTCGGGGTCTTGCGCCACAAAAGGCTTACATATGTTTGTTTGTATGTTTTGCTACTAAATGCTTGCATCTAGAATTAGTTTCGGAATTATCAACCGATGCATGTCTGGCAGCGTTGCGCAGGTTCGTCGCTCGGCGGGGCCGTTGTTCCTCCATTTTTAGTGATTGCGGAACTAATTTTATCGGTGCCAATAGAAAACTTATTAAATTCATTAAGGACGCGGTCGAGTATGAGAACATTTCCTGGTCATTTAACCCCCCTTCGGCCCCTCACATGGGAGGGGTCTGGGAAGCGGGAATCAAGTCAGTGAAGTCCCATCTGGTTAGAGTGATAGGCCATCAAATTCTGACCTACGAGGAATTGCTCACGGTACTCGTACAGATCGAGGCTATCTTAAATTCTCGACCCCTGTGCTCGCTTAGTACGGACCCCAACGATCTTGCAGTGTTAACACCCGGGCATTTTTTAACTCTCGAACCACTTTCCGCTGTCCCAGACGAAGATCTGACCAATTTAAAAATCAATCGTCTGGATCGATGGCAATTGCTCCAACGCATGCACCAGGATTTTTGGCGGCGATGGCATTCGGAGTATTTACAAACACTCCAACAGCGTTCGAAGTGGTTAAATCCCACCAAAAACCTGGAACCGGGGCTAGTAGTTCTGATTAAAGACAATTCCGCTCCGGCTCTGCAGTGGCGTATCGGCAGGGTGGAAAAGGTGCATCCTGGTATGGATGGAGTGGTGCGAGTAGCCACGGTTAAAATGACCAGTGGTAGCTTTCAGCGCCCGGTGGTTAAATTATGCCCTTTGCCCTCCCAGTAACCATCACCGATCTCGGATAGAAAAATGCATGGCCTTTTTGGTGGGCGGAATGTTTGGTATTTAGCTTTTAATCATGTTAGTTTAGTTTATTTCATTCGTAATTCTTAATACAAGTAAATAGCTGTACATAAATTTAGTGTAGTTTGTAATTCTACCTAGCGGTAAGTTTAGCCACTATTGGTGGAACGTCGAGTTATGGGGCTTACTGTCCCCTCTCCTGCCACCCCTAAATCTTGGGTCGGTGGCCCACATAGCAAGAGATGAACCTAAGACGAGTTGGTGAACGGTCGGTCAACTGATCCCGTTTTTTGTTGTTTTGTGTAATCGCTCGTGTTTATCGTTTTGTGCTCCTGGAGTCACGGGTCAATCGACGTGCCACTTCCACCTGTGAGCCTTCCTGTATATATCCATCAAGGTAAGTCCCTATAAAAACTTCTACTTTGCGTGGGTACTATCGAGTCCTATGCTCTCCGTTTAGGTAGAATTAATTTAGATATTAATTGCTCTGGAGACAGATACACTATCACCTCTGTCATTTCTTGATCCTAGGCCGTATGAACCAACTACGTCTGTTTCTTTTCCACGTCCAACTTTGGCGTTAAAATCACCTATCACTAAGTTCATGTCATTGTGTTTGGTATGTTTTAATACTTTTGTCAATTGTGCATACATTTCTTCTACCTCTGCATCGTCCCTAGCCGTTGGCCAGTTAACAGATCCATTTCATGGATGCATTTCTTAGATCTGTTAACTGGCCACACCGTTCGTGCGATTTGACGCCATTAGATTATTTTCTTTGGGGATATGTCAAGTCGCAAGTCTACGCCGATAAACCGGAAACAATTGAGCACTTGGAAGCCAACATTCGGCCCGTTATTGCCGAAATACGGCCTGATTTACTGCGAAGAGTGTGTGAAAATTGGACCTTCAGATTACGTCATGTACGCGCCAGCCGCGGCGGTCACATGCGCGAATCATATTCAAACATCAATGCCATAAAATTATCTTTCAAATAAAGCCAATTTCATGGATATTAAAAACATTTTTCTGTGTTTTATTTCAATTTAAAGTTCTCCGCCTCTAAAAAAAACACCCTTTACAATTTATATAGTTTAATCTAAAAAATAATTGTTTTTTCTAAGTCGACAGATCTTTCTGAAATTTTGTATAGGTCCAAAATGTATCATTCCGAACAGCTTTTCTTAATAAAATTTTGCCGTATCTTGAACAAAAAGGGTAATTTACCTGAAAATAAAATAGTTTTCGCTTCCTTGTCAAGGCCTACTTGTTTTTCAACTACTTGTTTTTCAAAAACTGAAAATATCCTTAAAATTCTTTTCAAACCAAGCAGGATCGAATTCCAGAACCTTAAAATAAAATTCACAAATGGTTAGTCCATCTCACCTCTTGTAAAATCCACACAGGGACACACTGTATATAAAATATTATAAAATGGGTATTTATATTTTACTTGTCCCTGTGTTAGAATATGCAACTGATTACTGTTATTAATTTAACATTAAAATAATCGTTGGGTGTGATTAGAGCAAGTTTGAAATGAGAAGACACCAGTAAGTGACGTCACATGCGCCGACGGCTATCATTAACCTTCCAGTCATTGGCAGCGTTTATTTGTTTTTGAAAACGGGTCACAAAACATGAAGAAATTGGTAATTACATCAGAGAGATGGGAGATGGGACCTTTGTTAACATAATAGAGTTCCTGAGAAAACAGGAAATAGCCAATGTTTCAATGTTTGTCCGTGTTTTGCAATCCAGGTAGAAAACTTTATAAATACCGAGAAACGTATTTAGCTGACGCTACTGACGGCTGTGTGTCACGCTATCTGTTACCCCTTTACTTACGTAATGGACCTGTCCAACACAAAATCAACTACCGCGCAGGTATGACGCTGGTGTCTTTTCATTTCAATCTTGCTCTACTGCTATGTATTATCAATTTTTTTTAATTTAAAGACAATGAGATGTATTCTCACCTCGTGGTTAAATGTGTGAAAATAATTAGCTCTAAAATTAGTATATTATGATACTAGTGTATAAGTGTGCCTTTAAAGCACGTGCGATGAGTTTAAGAGTACGATGCAAGGCGGAGTGCTTTTAGCATTGCTAGTGCTTTAATGGCTCTTATACACGTGTATCATACGCTACTTTTTCTACGATCGTAACAGAAATATAAAAACTTAGTTCGGTGACACTTTTTCCGTCACATTGTCTTAGACATTTTAGGTTATGTTGACATTCAAATTTACGGCAAAACGTGTTTTAATTTAGTATTAAAGCACGCCTCCAATGGCAACGTGCAAATAAGACGTATTTCGGGCGCTAATATTAAGAGTGCTACAAACGTCGCTTTTGACACTAGAAATTGTGCAAAAAGTTGTCATTTTGACACGTTCGTAAAAAAATTATTTAAACACTTGATCTCTCAAAACAAAATATAAAACCATATTTAGAAAATATAAATCTAGTCATTGTTGATACAAGAAACAATAAGCACAAAAAAACTAGAAATGTAGGAATAAATTAATTCCAGGAACAAACAGGACATGATTAAGGTCCATTATCCGAGATACCTATTATAATAAGCATTAGGTATGCTAAATTGTGGCGGCGATGAATTGTGTGAGCGATGAATTGTGGACTATGAATTGTGCCGGCGATGAATTTCTCGGATAGGATTTTTTCAACAGTGATACTGTTATTTAATGATGAATCCAGTAAGAAGTTTCATTTTTAATTCCTTAAATAAAATATAATGCTACTCTTATTTTAGCAGATAGGGTTAAGTGGTATTAACGTGCTTGGCTTTTATTTTGTGCGCAGACTTTTGAATTTTCGCCTCCCCCCCCCCCCCCCACCCATGAACTAAAACAGTAGATGTGAACATAATATAAATTCTAAATACCGTATGATCGAAAACTTATACCTTCTAGAGGGCTATGGATTTTTAAAATATTAATTTACGTTGGCGGTGATGGTTAAAGGCACTTAATAATATAACCTATACAATTTTGACAGTATCGCTTAACTTTTACAGAATGTTTAATACTCAACACAAAGTGGTGTTGTGTATGGAAACTGGAGGAAATCGCCTTTTAGATAATGTAGCCATTTTTGTTATTAACATTTTTATGTATTATCCATTTACTTCAAATTTAAAAAAATGTTTTGACTGTACTTCTAAAATAGTGTTTTTTATTAGACTGTACATTAATTTAATTGTTAAAATGTGAAATATAGCAGTGGTGCCTAGATACTGTCAGTTTGACAGTGCGGATGTCAAGTAAATGAATAATATTCACTTATAATACCATGAGTAGTCGAAGTTATGTCGAATATTTTTGCTGTAGTATCACGCTTAGGTCCGATTAGGACGAGTGCGCTAGCACGAGTTCTAATCCTAAGCGCAATGAACATGAGTAGTGATACCACCGCAAAAATATTCGACATAACTTTGACTAAGAATGGCATTCGAGGGACTATTCAATGAACCAAACTGCTTTTTCAAATTAGATTTCAGTAAATCTAGCAACAAACTACGCAATTTCCATAGTAACAGAACACTAATATTTCTAATGTATGTATGTATAGGTAATTGTAAACCTTGTTTTACCTTACGGTGTAGAGGCTGGTGCTTCATGTGCTTGCATCTGGCCATACAATGCTCAACTTGCCCCAGATTCGGGATACAAAGTTGGAGCGCGCCTTTTGTGCTTGCACAGCAACCATTGTGTGAGGTGTCTGTGTGTGTGTTATGTTGACCTTGTTAATCTATCTCTTAGGTCTGTGGTTCTGAGTAGAGCACAGTTAATTTGGTGCCCAACTGTAACTGGTCTCACCGAGCCTGGTTCAAACCGCCAAGCTGCAGAAAATTTCGGCCCTCGCGCTATTCGAACCGAGGACTTGCTTAATGCAAGGCAAACGCTTACCCATCTGCGCTACTCGACTTCTAATATTTCTAATAAAAATTACATTTGTTTAAAATATTCAAGGGTAATACCAGAAGTAGTGGATATATTTTTGACAAAAATGTTGCCGCTTCCATGTAAATTATTGCGTTTACATTTCACGAAACATAATCATATAAAAAAATGTCACGAGCCGAAGGCGAGTGACATTGAATTGTGATTTTGTTGAGTGAAATGTGCAATAATTTCTATGGAAATGGCAAAATATATTTTTAAAAAATATCCACTTCGAGTGCTATTTGGAACAACTATTTAACAATATTAATACGTAACGACTAACTTCATTAAAAAATAATCCAACAATTAGTATAATTATTCATTCTCAATTAAATTCAGAGAATACTTCGAAATCCAACATTTAAAAATCTTTAAAGCAAGTCAATCTTTGCGATATCTCTAAGGTAGAACATTGTTGCTAAGCGATATTTCGCAACAAGGCTACTTAGTTTTTGAGTAGGTACATTGTTTTTTGATATTTTGCATGGTACCCAATATTCAGTGATATACCTTTCTTATTGGTTGATATAAGCAAATGTCTACAATATGATTGGCTTATATATTATAGGGTTGAATAGTCACTTGAATACCTTTTAGGAAGATATATTCGCTGATATTTTTTTCATTAGTCAAGAAAACGTCAATATTGTAACGAGACAGACTTGTGGTGTCGTAAATGCGCACGTCGTTGTCTTCTGATGTCCTCTAGTGATCTATAACCCCCTACGTTGTGTACATCACTTTGTTTTAATTTAACAGATTTTATGAGTGCTTTAAACAAGTTCTCGTAACTTGTGTACGCTTAGGGTTCTTATAACCCTTGTAACTGCAAGTTCTTCATTTAAGTAGGCTCATACACACACTTTGATGAAATAAAACGCCAAAAACGCTTTATACATTTATTAAAGCAATAAACCCTATACTCTCGTATACAAAACTAAATTTAACAATCAAAGTGTTCCCTTTACCTTTCTGCAGTGGGCACAGTCTAATGGGCAATGTAATGCTCTTCAATTTTTGGTGTAATAATAGCAATACGGTGACTTAGTCAGTGCAGGGAAGGACTTGAGAGTTTGTAAAGGAAATTTATCAGTGGAGGAAATTGCGCCGCTGCTCTCCACCTGCTGTAGCGACAACCGCGTAATTAGGGATAAGGAAAACCACCGTCGTCTGCCCTTAACCTGCAGTAGCGAGAAGCTCGCCCGCCGATTAAAATGTAGCGACAACCGCGGATTTAGGGATAAGGAAAAACCACCGTCGTCTGCCCTTAACCTGCAGTAGCGAGAAGCTCGCCCGCCGATTAAAATGTAGCGACAACCGCGGAATTAGGGATAAGGAAAAACCACCGTCGTCTGCCCTTAACCTGCAGTAGCGAGGATCTCGCCCGTCGATTAAAATGTAGCGACAACCGCGGAATTAGGGATCAAGTAAGGTGCCCAAAAACTGTTGTCTGACTCCGTCGAGTTTCCTTTAAATAGCCGCTTGCAGTGGGTATCCCCTCTCGGGCATACAGTGGTGTTTCCACCCCATATCCAATCACAGCGTTTCCGCTGGGTAATCATCCAATCATAATGTTTCCATTATGACGCAGTATTTCTACCGCAATTTAAATCGTATTATTATATTTTCGGTGCCCTCGATGTGGGTGACTAACACCCTGAGTCGTAAATTGCCACTTTAATCCCTATTTGGCTTTCGCCGCGTGACGAATTTCCCAATTAGACTATGCCCAAATATCTCCAGTTTCCTGTAAGAAAAGTGTGAATTATGTGGCCACATAATTCACTATTACGCTGAAAGCAAAAAAACTCTACGGTTCAGGGCCCTGTGTGTGTAACTTAATACGCCCGCAGTCGCAGCTGTGGGTCGAACCTTAATCTATCATTAATATGCCTGCACCGTGCAACAATTCCTTACATTGGGGAAAAAACCTTCTGCATATCGTAATTACTAAATTCAAACGAAAAACTTAAGCATCTAATAATAATTGTTCATGTTTGTGTCCATTACCTATAAGTCGCGTCCTCTCACATTGCCCCCCAGATTTAAGATGTTAGTAATAACAATTATATGCAGCTTAAATCTGTAGAGAACGCGACTATTTGTTACCGCACACTCACACCACTTCACCCTTTCACTTTATTGTTTTTTCTCACCGCACTCGTTTTATTCCACGCACCGTGATAAGCTCGGCGCGAAGCTTTTCCCCGTACTCGCCGTGATCGTTGCAGCTTACTCTTCCTCGGATGGTCGCCTGTTGCTGGTACTCCTCCTGGTGGTTCTCCTTTGTTATTACTGAAGGTGTGTGGTATCGGCGTCGAAACCGAAATCGGTGTTTTCTGCTGTGCTCCATTGTCCCTTGATTTCGATTTTTTTTTTCAACTTCTCGGAATCGGTTTGTATCAGGTGTTGGTGGACGGCTATTCTCCTTGATAAACCTTCCCAATCGGCTTCTTCTAACATTAGGTAGTCGTTGTCTCGGTCTGGGCCTGGTGTTTTCTTCTCCACCTCCTTCCCCTCCCTGACGATAAAACAACTGTTGGTTTACTCCTTTTCACCGTTTCATCCTTTCGTACTTCAGGGCAATCTACCCAGCTGAATGGCCGCAACCCTGTTGTGGGGTACCACTGAATGGTGTTTAAATGTACTCTTTTGTTTGTCCTTCTCTCTCCGGTTCCCCGTGGGTCCCTCATATTACGTCCTCGTATAATTATTGTCGGTGCCATCTGTAACTTTGAACTCTCTAACTTTGAATGTCGTGCAGCACCTCTACTTCGGTATATCAACCCTATTTCCCGTCGATGTTGTTCTGAGCTGTGTTTTGATTGGTCCGATTTTTGTTTCTGGATATCTTTCCCCCGTGATTGGCTGCGGCCCGAATTAGCATGCAAATGTGTGTGGTACCCGTCGTAAATTCTTGAAATTATAAGTCCCTTTGACACGTCCGCTTGTAGGTTCTGTGATAGTACATGTGTTTGGGTGTGGTTGACACTTAATCTTGTAGGTCCTCATAAATTAACTGTAGTTTTGCTGACACGTGTTGTTGTGTGTCGGCGATAGGATTAGTTTTTAGAGTACTAAATCTCCGACACTGTAGTTAATTTCCCTAGAGTTTTTATCATATTGCAATTTCCTTTGTTTTGCACTTGTTTTTAAATTTTCGCGAACTGCTTACGAATGTCGGTTATTGATAATGGTTTGTTATTCAAAACATTACTTAGAAAACCGTCTAGATGCGTTGGTGCCTTCTTTCCTTTTACTACTTCATAAGGCGAGAAACCCGTACTCGTATGTGGAATTGCGTTGAAACATGTTTCAATATTTGAAGTTGTAATGCCCATGTGGTATGTTGATGGTGACAGTAAACTCTAAAAATACGGCCCAATTCTCGCATAACCCGTTCTGATGGATTTGACGCGGGATTCCTGATAGATGAATGTGTCGTTCTTATTCCCCGCCTCTTGCAATCTCGAATACCATAATTTTGACGTAAACTGAGATCCGTGATCACTCAAAATAGTTGCTGGCTTGATTATATAAGCAAAATCCTCTAAAATACTTTTCACTGCTGCGCGGGCTGTAGCCTTCCTCATTGCATATAATTTCACAAATTTCGAGAATACATCTAATACAACAAAAATAAAAGTCACACCCGCTCCTGCTACGTGGTAGTGGCCCATAAAAATCTACGGCCACTAATTCTCCCACCTGAGTTGCTAACACAGGTGCCATTGCGCCCCTTGAAACTTGATTACTGTGCTTCGTTTTTTTGACAAATGTCGCACGCAGTGATTATTTTCTTTACATCACGATACATATTCTTCCAATAAAAATAGTTTTTTATCACGTTATAAATTTTCGTCGTCCCAAAGTGTCCAAATTCGTGGTGATATTGTATGACCAGCTCCGGTATTATACTGTGAGGTACTGCCACTCTTGTGAGTTTTTTAAATTTATCGTCATGTAGGAGTATGCCATCGGTAAGTTTAAAATTGCCAACAACTCGAGTAATCTTGTCGTCTGCGCTGTTACCTCGGCGTTCCAACGCTTGTCGCACGTTTCCTAAAAATTCATCCTGTTCTTGTAGTCGTATCAGATTTTTCAGGTTATCTTTTAATTGTCGCAACCCTGGTGTTGCAAAGACAGCTATAATTGGATCTTGATATCGTGGTAAGTTTATTATTCCTAAATCTGCAGGGTGTCGTGATAACACATCAGCAACCACGTTTTCACTACCTTTATGTATCTAATTTCGTAATCAAACTGTTCTAGGAATAATACCCAGCGTGTCAATCGATCGTTTAATAATGACATCCTTTTATAAATTTTAAGGCTCTATGATCGGTGTGGATTATTATTTTCGTTGAAGCAACGTAAGTCCTAAATTTTTTTAGTGCAAACAAAATGCTAAGCAATTCTCGTTCTGTTACTGTATAGCGTAGTTCGGGACCTTTTAATGAGCGACTAGAAGTCTTTCAGTTTGTAAAGTACATCGCGTCATAGATGCGCAGAACGCTAGAAACGTCCGGACGAGTCCATTACGTTCAACAAGGTGATTTCCGCTGTTGTATTCAGTTCATTGCCGTTCGTCGTGCCATTTTGTTTACATGTTTCCATGACTATTACCCGTTAATAATATCAAAAAGGGGTTTTGGCGAGCACCTTACAGTCTGGTAGCTACATGACGCATTGGGGTTAGTCATTTATTGTCCGTACCGCCATATTCGAACTTCTCAGGTCGCACGCGTATTCAAGAGCCTTTGGCCTGCGCCCTCTGCTAGATTCCCAGCTATTGTCTAAAATGCTGCCACGACCAAATGGCGAAGGTCCATGCACAGCTTTGGCAAAAATTCAAGCAAAACGGGCAAATTTAGTAATAATTCCTCGCGCGGCATGGAGCTGGTGACGCACGGCGAGTAAGGTCACTAAATACATATAAAGGTACCCGCCATTCCCATTCCAAGATTTTGTTCCCCCCAAATTAAAAAGGACAGAACATTGTAAGAAAGTGAGAGTGAGAGTGAGACAAACTTTTGTGGATTTTTAGTGGAATTTAGGGAATTTGTAGTGGCACTACCAATGTTAATGCTCATTAATTATAAAGTGACAGATGTCAAAATATTAATGCTTTATGGACTTGCATCGTTATTCGGTCGTAAATAAAAGGAAATGATAAAGATATTACAGTGAAAGTATTATCAGCAATAATGGTCAATTTGATATTCAAAAATGTAGGAGTGCGTGGTCATATTTGTAGGTATTCTTGAGTTTTATTATGAGCTGGCGACGTTGGGAATCAAATTTTAAACTGTTTTAGCGAAAACTATTGAGAAATTAAGCTTGAGCCAGCAGAACATTACCAGTGATCATCCAAAGTTAATTTACATTCTTCAGTGCAGGATTGAGTAAAAAGGAAATAATATGTATATTTATATTCATATAAAATTTAATGGATATTTTTTACAGCTCGACTCATACCCACGCTTTTGCTCTCACACCTTGAAGAATAAAATTGCCCGTATTCAATGTTTACTTTCCTAAGAGGAAGTAAATCTTTGACTTAAAATACAAGTTTACTAGTGCTTCTTGTATGTTGTGACACGAAGGCAAACTGGTAGCATTCGAATTAAGAAAATTATTGCTGAGAAGATTTAGTTTTGTTTCTCCATTAATTAAGCAACTCTCGAATTTTCTGAAATGTTGTCTGCATTTGAAAGGAACTCAAACACGTCTCTGGCAAAGAACGAAGATAATAGTGTGAATGATTACATAATTATGGTATATAGTTGTAGTAGGTACCTTGTAGGGTAAATTATTTTTCTGACAGCGCTTTTGATTCTGTTAATCTCTTGTAAACAACTATTGCTGGATCATCGTGAGTTGTTGTAATTGCTTTAAACATATCCGCATTTTAAATGGTGCTTTTTAGGAGCTGGTGGACTGTCCCTTCCTGTTAAATAATATAAACTTTGCATCTCATCAACATTTATAGCATCCACGAAGTCTTCAATCAAAGGAATTTGCTCACTTTCGATTTGTTTGATAACTTTTGTGTTTAAAAAATCTGTTAGGTAGTTAGAGTCATCAATTTCATAACTGCCACGCAGTTTGGGTTTAAAAATTGAGCAACAGAAATAATCTTAAAGCCATTTTAAAATATTTTGAACTCGGAATGGGATTTATAAAACGAATCATAGAAATAAATTCTCTAAAGCGTCTGTGTGAAGCGCCCTAAACAAACATAATTAATTTTTTTTTCGTTTATATAAAAATCTGCTAGTTCTATTGCATTGGTTGTTGCTAAAAGGACTCCAGTTTGAACAGGTTTCCATATATTTGGGGGTCCAATTTTCATAGATTGAAATAACTCTACGATTTCTCTCAGAAATGTATTGCATCGGTGTAGTTTCTAGAATTATCTGTACCTAAAGCCAAAGTTTTTGGTACGGCTAGTCACAAATTTAAACCATTTGTGCATTGTTTCACAGAACCATGCTGTTGCAATAACTTGCTTCCCCAAAAGACTTGTTTCGGCGCAGTACTTCAAGGCTGCTGCTGTATCATTATTTAAAAGTCTCAATGCCAGGCGACTTTCATTTTATCATAATGTGATGGTTTAGTACAGCTTTCGGTTAAATATGGGGCAAGTTTTAGGTCTTTCGAATCAATTCTGATTAGCGCTCGGATATGTTCTATATCAACCACATTTGTTGGCAATGAGTACCTATTTTTGAACGAAGAAGGTGGAATGATAATTTTTTGACCGTTCGTTAAATGGTCCTCTCAAATTTTTAAATATATGGGGAGGATCTGGATTGAAATACAATTTTACGGGATGCATCGCATGGATGTTTTGACCAATTCTGTATGACCGAATATCTACCGGCGCGGATGTTGTACAATCTCCATAGAGCTTGATTTTGACATCCCATATCACTAACTACACAATCTACCTTAAGACCCATAACTCTGCTTCTGTAATAATATTTTCAATGTCTCTTTAACCGAATTAGCATTAAATGATTTTCCAGTGAACTGGTAACCAACAACTTGCTTCCACCTGGTTGTAACACCAGCTAACATATAAACCAAACCATGTGTAGCAATTTCTTCAAATTGACTAGGTATCTGATGATGGTAGTGTTGGCCTTCCCAGAACCAAACCAGTGCTCGGATCAAAATCTAATTTTGGGGTAATAGCAATTTCATCAATTAAAATTGCGCAATGTTTTTCTTTATCTACCATCAAATCGACTTTAGTTTTCATAGCCGTTAATACTTCACGAAGTACCCCGGAGAAAACTTTAAATGTTCAATTCTTCTTTGAAGGGTACGTTGACTGGGCAGGGGTTGTCCAAGTTCCCTTATTACATCGTAACCTGAAGCGCCACATGTTAACCTCAGTCTATACGCTTTCATCATGGTCTCATCGGACCATTTAAACCTCTCATTGAGCACCTTCCAAAGATATTAATTGGTCACGATTCAAAAACAAATTTAAATTTTCTTTTACAGATTATTTTCGGTCCTTAGTTTTCATTTTCTTTCCGTAACACATCAAATTTGCGGTTAAAATCTGCAAATTTTTTTCTTATTTTATTAAATTTAGATATTGGAACATGATTGGGACAGGATTCGGAAGGACATACTGTTTTGTAATCTAATAAAATAAAAATTATGTAAATATTTGTATTTAATAAACATGAAATGATCACTTTACTTTCATATTGGGCTTCTTCCATATCATCCAGATCAGATACAGAACTAGGAGGCAGGATATTTAGCATTTGGGAGCTAACAGAAGGTGTTAAATTTGAGCTCCAATTAATTTTGGTATGTGTGGTTGAAGGGCTAGGAATAGGTATAGGTTCTATTTTCTGCAAGCAATCTAAACACAACAATAATTTCATTTAAGCAACGATTTCGTACTACGTTTATTTAATAAATAGCAAAAAATATACCTGTATTTAGAAAATTTATTTTGGATATATTTTACTGCAATTTACTACTCAGTGCAGCTCTTTGGACGTAGATAGATTTGGATACGAGCATACATTTTTGTTAAATGGTTAAACAGTTTGATCAGTAAATGAATAAAGTTAACATATTATTTATAAATTATATTGCTTTCATCCATGTCGATTATTGATATTTTCTCAAATTAATGTTATCACTAGAGATTATTGTATAGGATGGTTTGCCGATTTAAATAATGCCGAATTATCCATTATTAAACCTAACAATTTATTAGCACCATCGTCCAAACGGCCAGTTTTGCACCTACCAGTATTGCAATTACATGCAGCGTCCTGTTGAACACCTAGATGTAAATGGGGTAACGCATCGGGTTTGAGCCTCGAATCTTTGGTTTTGCTAAACCGCATTCCCACATAAAAATCCTTTCGACAAAAGTGTTTCTAAAGTAATAAATATGGCAATATTAGTATTTTAAAGGGCTATAGTAATCAATGCCATACGCAACAAACTCGCAGGTCTTTATTAGAAAAAGTTGATCTTCCCAACATACAAAGCCATTTTTCCCGTTTTGATACATTTTTGATGCCTATAAAGTTATATATTTATTCGTAAACCGACTATCTACTTCTACATAGTATACCTGTGGGAATCCTATAAAGTTTAACTCCCTTCTTTGAAGTATTGCTACAATTAAGGACACAACAACTACTAACCATTTCAAATTATAAAACACCTATTTAATTAAACCTCAATTTAAATTAACTAACAAAATTAAATATAACAATAACAATAAAAAGAATGAATTCGAAGTAGATAACACAAAAATACTTAAACGCTCTTAATTACTTCTGCTGACAAGAAGAAGATTATTTTGACAGTTCTAGTGACACTAATGACAGGAACCCCAAATTAAAAGAGACAAAAGATATATGTTTTCGCAGTTGGCGGTACCTTATATGATTTAGTAACCTTAACGGCGAGTCCTCCCGCCGCGGAAAGCGTTTAGCGAAGGGCGGCCTCGCGAGCTTCTGGTAGAGCTTGTATTTCTTATGACATGCTAATTTATTTAGCATTTGAAACCAAAAATAAATCAGCATGAAAAGTTTTCCTTTAAAATGGGAATTTTAATGTGCCCTCTTAAAAATACCTATTGCTACGCCACTGATACCGTCTATTGGCGCATAACTGTAGCCACGCCTATGTACTTCTTGCTTTGAAGCCACTCTAGCAAACGCTACTACGCCTTTAGTTCCAATCCTCACATTCCTGATAAAGTACTGCTCCTAGACCATACGCCGAGCTATCACATTGAATTTGGAATGTTAAAGCGGGCCTTGGATGTATCAGCATAACTGTGTTTAAAAAGAGTTGCTTAACTTTAGCAAATGCCTCTTGTTCCTTTTGGCCCCAATGCCACTTGGCATCCTTTTTTAGTAAACACGTCAAGCTTCTTGTAGCCTCGCTATATTGACAGGAAAATCTACGATAGAAGTTGCATAAGCCTAGAAATGCTCTCAACTGCTTTATTTTTTCGGAGCTGGAAAGTCTTGAATCGCTTTTATTTTTTCCGGGTCCGCTGTTACTCCTTCAGGAGTAAGTATGTGCCCCAAAAACTTTGTTTCTTTTTGTATAAAATTGGATTTTTGTAAATTAACTGTAAGTCCTGCATTTTGTAAGCGTTGAAAAACCTGTTGTAAATGTTCTAAATGGCTGGAAAAATCTGGCGAAGCTACTATTAGATCGTCGATGTAGTTGATAGCAAATTCGCGGACTTCCGGCCCTAAGATGACATCCATAGCTCTTGAAAAACTGCCCACGGAAGTGCGGAGACCAAACGGCAGAACTTGGTACACGAAACTACGTCCGTTATATAAAAATCCTGTAAGATGTTGCGATTGCTTTGCCAGCGGTATTTGCCAAAATGAAGAACGTAAATCTACTGTAGTTATGTACTTTACATTATGAAACCTCTGCAATAACTCTTCTACTGGTGGTGGTGCTTCGCAGTCGGCAATCATGTGCTCATTCAGGTGTCTTGCATCCAAACAAATTCTTACCGTGTTATCTTTCTTTTTAACTACTATAAGAGGACTGACGTAGTTCGTAGGTTCGCGTTTTATTATTCCTAGTTCCAGCATTTCATTAATGGCTACTTCCACTGCGGGTCGTAGTGCAAAAGGTACCGGATACGAACGCCGTACAAAGGGTTTGTCATCTCTCATCCGTATTTCATGCTCATATAGATGGGTTAGCCCAGGTTGCTTCGAAAATATCTGTTGAAAATTCTTTAAAATTTCGAAGAGTTCTTTTTGTTGGCTTGTGCTCAAGTCAGTTTTTCTTGCTTTTTCGTGTAGAGCTTCTTCAGATTCTGCAACTTGAGTGTTAATAGCGGCTACCATGGGCGTTTCCTCGGTAAAGAATTCGCTGTTATCTGTAGTAAAATTGTTGTCTGAGTAAAAAGGAATTGTTAGTGTCTTTCCCGGAAAAGTCGTAATTTGCAATTCCTGTTGATTATAATAAATGACAGCCGAATACCGTGTCAACCAATCTGATCCTAATATTAATGGCTTAACTAAATTTTTAATAACTAGACATTCAACGTATAAATGAAATCCTTGGAATTCCAATGGTATTAACGCCTGTAGTTTTATACGAGATGTTGGTTTCCCAACTGCTCCTCTTAGCTGTAACGATGGAACTGGTAGTACTTCGATTTTTATATTTGAAGCAATAACATTATTAAACTCGTCCTCGCATATGCATGTAACTTCGCTTCCGGTGTCTAGTAATGCCAATAATTTACCAGTAGGTCCGTGTACCAATATCTCTGGTAAAACACGTAATTGTTTTCCCGAGTCAATTTCCGCACTTTCCATTTCAGTTGTAGCCGCCCCCTGCAGGGACAACACCTTTATGGTTACCGGGGTCCTTTGAATGGTCCACAGAAAGAATTCGTATTGCCAAACGAGCTGAGATCTTGGCAGGTTTCCTTTATTAATTCTTAAATAATTTTTTTCATTTGGTTTTCTTTTAATTACATTAATAGCGGGCCAAAATTCGTTGGTGTTTCCTATCGCCTTGCCTTGAAGGCGCTGTTGTAATTTGGTATTTGACCGATACGGTAATAATTCGTTCCGGGCGGCATTTATCGTCGTAGTAGACCGCCGCCCCTCATGGAGTTTTTTTGCTGCTCGGGTCCTTGGTTGTTCTGCTTATTATTTTGAAAGGTGGCACGCGCTTGTGTCACTGATTTATGGTATGGGGCTGCTTTGAAATATTTATTACCGTCATCATAACGGTTGATTTTTCGGAATGTCGTGTTTTTTGTATACCTTGGCCGGTCTGGGCGCCCGAAGTGTCCTTGGCTATAAGTATCAGATGTCATAACGGTTTGAATATATGGGTCAGGATTCGGCCTACTTTTGAAGCTTTTAGTATCGCAATTAATCCCATCCTGTTTTCGCAGGAATTCTGCTGCATCCGTTAACTCTGCGCTTTTACATATTTCCCAGAGTGAACGAATCTTGTCCGGAAAATGTTTCATTATATCAGACAATAACAGCTGTTCTGGAATTGAAGGTGTTAATCTCCGTGCACGACTGACAAAAAATGAAAAATGTTCTAGCATGGTTTGTTTGCCCCCCGGTCTCCATTTCGCCGAATTTAACTCATTTCTAAATGATGATTGTTCTAATTCTGACCAGAAGGTGTGCAAAAAATCTTCTTTGAATTCTCCAAAGGTTTTCCATTTACTTTCGTAAATTGCCTTCCAATGGCGAGCTGGACCTCTCAGGGACTCTAACGCTATTTCTAGCTGTTGCTGGGAATCCAGTTTCAATCTATCGCAGTACATTTTTAGCTGATCTAAGAAATCAACTGGGTTTTGTTCAGAATTTCCTCTGAAAATCGGTTTTTCAGGTAATGTTGCTAGTAAAAACGGATGTTGCCATGGTAATGGTGGTAACATAGAGTAGTTAGGAGCACTGCTTGATGTTGAAGGCTGCCTTAGTGTTTTCTCCTCTGCGGTGTTACTGGTTACAAGTGTCGTCTCAGGTATACTAGTTGTCTGCATATCCAGCTCGTTTGTAATATGGGATTGGTTTTCGCCTTCGGACCTTCTTTCACCATCATCTTCGTTGCTTGGCTTCAATTTTCTTGCGTCGGATGCACCTATTGAACTTGTAGTTGCGGAATTCATTAGTGATACTGATTCCGCCATCTGTTGCACCTTGGTCATCATTCCGACCATAAAATCCTTAAGAGCGGTTTGTTGTTCTTGTTCGATCGTTTGATGGACTTCTGCCCATTCAAAAAACCAATTTGGCACAGTTACTGTGCGCACCTCTGCATCAATTTCGTCATCTTCGTTGTCTTCCCCGACTACTTGTTCTGGAGTTATGTCCGGCATCTCGATATTATTTTCCATTGTGTGAGTGTGAGCCTTTTATCTGACTTAAATCCTCGTCACGGCACCAATTTTCTGTAACGAGACAGACTTGTGGTGTCGTAAATGCGCACGTCGTTGTCTTCTGATGTCCTCTAGTGATCTATAACCCCCTACGTTGTGTACATCACTTTGTTTTAATTTAACAGATTTTATGAGTGCTTTAAACAAGTTCTCGTAACTTGTGTACGCTTAGGGTTCTTATAACCCTTGTAACTGCAAGTTCTTCATTTAAGTAGGCTCATACACACACTTTGATGAAATAAAACGCCAAAAACGCTTTATACATTTATTAAAGCAATAAACCCTATACTCTCGTATACAAAACTAAATTTAACAATCAAAGTGTTCCCTTTACCTTTCTGCAGTGGGCACAGTCTAATGGGCAATGTAATGCTCTTCAATTTTTGGTGTAACAATAGCAATACGGTGACTTAGTCAGTGCAGGGAAGGACTTGAGAGTTTGTAAAGGAAATTTATCAGTGGAGGAAATTGCGCCGCTGCTCTCCACCTGCTGTAGCGACAACCGCGTAATTAGGGATAAGGAAAACCACCGTCGTCTGCCCTTAACCTGCAGTAGCGAGAAGCTCGCCCGCCGATTAAAATGTAGCGACAACCGCGGATTTAGGGATAAGGAAAACCACCGTCGTCTGCCCTTAACCTGCAGTAGCGAGAAGCTCGCCCGCCGATTAAAATGTAGCGACAACCGCGGAATTAGGGATAAGGAAAACCACCGTCGTCTGCCCTTAACCTGCAGTAGCGAGGATCTCGCCCGTCGATTAAAATGTAGCGACAACCGCGGAATTAGGGATCAAGTAAGGTGCCCAAAAACTGTTGTCTGACTCCGTCGAGTTTCCCTTTAAATAGCCGCTCGCAGTGGGTATCCCCTCTCGGGAATACAGTGGTGTTTCCACCCCATATCCAATCACAGCGTTTCCGCTGGGTAATCATCCAATCATAATGTTTCCATTATGACGCAGTATTTCTACCGCAATTTAAATCGTATTATAATATTTTCGGTGCCCTCGATGTGGGTGACTAACACCCTGAGTCGTAAATTGCCACTTTAATCCCTATTTGGCTTTCGCCGCGTGACGAATTTCCCAATTAGACTATGCCCAAATATCTCCAGTTTCCTGTAAGAAAAGTGTGAATTATGTGGCCCCATAATTCACTATTAAGCTGAAAGCAAAAAACGATATGGTCCAGGGCCCTGTGTGTGTAACTTAATACGCCCGCAGTCGCAGCTGTGGACCGAACCTTAATCTATCATTAATATGCCTGCACGTGTAACAATTCCTTACATTGGGGAAAAAACCTTCTGCATATCGTAATTACCAAATTCAAACGAAAAACTTAAGCATCTAATAATAATTGTTCATGTTTGTGTCCATTACCATAACCTATAAGTCGCGTCCTCTCACACTATAGTCAGCGAAGCTCCTGGATATTTTACTAAACATCTTTTTACGCCACGTCAAAAACAATATACTGAAAATTGAACAGCAAACGTTAAGTACCTATAATGGATTATATGAGTAATAAATGTACAGTTAAAAAACCTTAAATAATTATGTATTTTAGGGAAATCTTTTAAAAGGCGAACTTTTGCTACAGTTGATGAAAACTACAGAATAGAAGTAGAAAATAATGTAGAAGACATGGATTCTGAAACTTATGAAAAAAATCTGTAAAAGGCTTTACCCAGAACTTACCTCATTGACATTGGGACACTAAATAATTTGAGAAATCAAATTAAGTTAGTAGTAAAAATTAGGGATGTCGTACCCGGTCTAAAATGAAACCCGGGTACCCAAAAGCAGTACCCGGGTAAACCCGGGTACCCGAAATATATAACAAAAAAGTTAGTGTATATCTGAACCTCTGAGGTAACTACTATTTCATTCTTTTACGGCGCGAGTTTTAAGGTGTACTAAATTAAAATAGTACCTACTCACCAATTCAAATTGCAAGTCGTCTGTTATTCGTAAATATTTTCACACTTCCAAGTGCTATCAAATTCAAGTAGTACGTGACTTTTTGTGCGAAATTGGTAGCAGCATCAACATCACACAGATGATGTTTTGTTACTTCACCCATACTGACGCGAATTAATGGTAGGTACTATTGACGGGTTGAATATTTCCGTGAAGCGAATTTATTGCCTTATATGAAACAAGAAACAACATTATGTGGTATGGATGGGGTGATTCTTGTTATTACTGCATGGTTATGTTTTTCCACAACTTATTCCTATTGCTTTTAAGTTTTAATTTAAATAAATCCTGCAGCAGAGCGGAGCATCTGTCGCCGTGGGTTATGGTGTGACAGCTGCTGCTGTGGCCTGTGCTATTAGCTCGGGTGTTATATACAAAATTTGAACGACACCTTCGAATTTTTTTAGCATTTCCTTGCACCACTTGACGCGTGCCGACATGCCGATCTGATAATAGTAATTTTTGTATTAAGTGCGCGAAATGACTGTTTTTTATGGCGCGTGAGAATGTCAATTTTCAAAACACGAATTTTGCCACGAAATACAAACGTTTTTTCTACAGCCGTCAGAATAACAGATTCTCTGCAACAAAATCATACGTATATAGCAAATAAGTAGAGTAATATTATTATGTACGTAACGTTTTATATGTGTTGTAACTAAGGAAATGGTGTTTGTAATAATAAATTTAAAATCTAGTGCGTAATAGTTATTTACTATACAAGTGGGATAACAGCATCATTAATATACGTGTGTGTAAGTTACAAAATTTTATCTACTCTAGTGGGATAAGTAACTCATTACGTCGCTCATTTGACACTATTTCAGTTACGTAATGAAGCTCATTACACAACTCAGTTGCGTAATGGTTTCATTACGCAGCTGAAATAGTGTCAAATGAATGACATAATGACATCTGTCTACTAAAATATTTTTTAAAATGACAGATCTGACATTTCTCTTAATGCACTTTTCTCAATTTTAGGCAGTCGTAGATAAAATTTTGTACAATACATGTGTGATAATGCATCATTAATATACTTGTGTGCTTACATACACGTATATTAATGATGCTGTTATCCCACTTGTATAGTAAATAACTATTATTTCCGATCTAGTGTGTGAAACGCAATTTCACGCACACTTATATTGAAACGTTAATGTCACTTTTATGTGTCAGTTGTAGAAAAAATTATTTCACGCACAGCATCGATATTTTTCGCGACAACAGAGGTGGATGAACGACCTTCGCGAAGATAGTCATCAAACGTTGGTCTTCCACACTTGAATTCTGCGAACCATTTGTAAACCGTAGTTTTGGATGGTGTTTCATCCCCAAATAACGAACTAAGTTTTTCTACACATTACTGCGGTGTTAAACCGTATCGACATTCATAAAAGATCATCACTCGAAGATCACTATTCGAAATTTCCATTTTTCACACAATTAGTATTCTGTCAAATTCTGTTGAAATGAAACTGCTCGGTTTGAAATCGAACTGTCAACTGAATTATAGATTAATAACGTCAAATTTTACAAATATGACAATTGCAGGACGCTGGCAATGCAAGGAGTACTCGATTCCGCGAACTTTAGCAGTGTACCTCGTATAGTAGTGTAAAAAATAATATATGAACCATTGTTGAGAAGACTATTATATCCTTGCACTTGTTTTGGTTAATTGGATTTTGATCATCATTGAATATCTTGGAGGTGCAACTCTTCTAGGATAAGCTCTAAACAGTTAGAACAAACTACATGTAAATCTATAATTTAATTTTTGTCGTGATAAATCGAGAGCGCATAATAATATTGCTACTATAGTTACGAGAATTATTTACGTTTTTGTCGTGTCCATGTCCGTTGTTGCATTCAGTCGTTTCCTTGACAACCTTTAAAGCTCGGCGAGCTTCAATCGCCTGTATTCGCACGCTCAGGCGTGCTTTAAACGGCGATTCTGATGCAGGTATAATAAAAAATAATATATGAACCACTGTTGAGAAGACTATTATATCCTTGCACTTGTTTTGGTTAATTGGATTTTGATCATCATTGAATATCTTGGAGGTGCAACTCTTCTAGGATAAGCTCTAAACAGTTAGAACAAACTACATGTAAATCTATAATTTAATTATTGTTTTAATAAATTTAGAAATGGAAGCTGAGTAATTATTTAAAAATTACTAATGTATTGCTTTTTATTGGTAATTTCACTAAGTCAACACCCTTTGTTGCAATTTTGAAAACATAAGCCATTCACAAAAACAAAAAAAGATTAATTCTGTCTTAGCTGACAATTTCCGTAAATTTCTAATTTCTATACAGGTAGCCGACTTCTACTAATAAAATAATAAGTTTCTGGTCAACAAATGTATTACAATGTTGTTTAAAAATAAAATAAAAGATTTCGATACAATATTACAGAAGTTAATTAATTTTGTCATTGTAATTATACCGAACTGTTACTCAACTTGTTTTTGCATAAACTAATCCCGCTCAGTTGTATATCAGGTAAAGTTAATGACCTGTCAATCACTTATAATCCTCAGGTAGTCAAGTTAGAGATTGTCATTTGGGTTGCCTGAATTTCGAATATATCCTCGAAACCTCCTCCATGTGAAATACTGAATCGACGATTTTGTATAGTTTTTTCACGATTCTAATTGTAAATAATTATTTAATAAAAATCCCTCTCGACAAGTTATTCTAAATTGCATTAACATTTTTACTTCGAGACAAAATTTTCAATTTGTTGGCGTAATTTTGTTATATCAACAAAACGTTAAAAAGTAATTAATCTAAATATACGGTTATCTAATAACTATAGGAAAAAAATCATCTGGAAGTACCAATTATATTGCAATTACCAACATACTAAAGCAAAGAGAAATTTTCTAAATTAATTCCTATTTTTGTAATCGTGAGCAATAGTTTATCAATTTTGTGCTCTGATTTTCACAGTTCGCCGCGTCTGTCCTAAGAAGCCTTAAGCCTCAACAGGCGTGAAGCGCAAGCATGAAATCTGTATTTGAGTTCAAGTCACCAGAACGCACTGACTTGCAGCAAAACAATTTATAACAGCAATCGCTACATTTGTACCAGAGGGTACTATGCGTTAATTAAGCGCTAAGCGCAAACGTAAAAAGGTTAATTTACAAAACAAGGCTGCCTTGCAGCACTGAGTATTAGAACACAAATATTAAATTTGTACTAGGGTGTACTCGGTATGTCGCTTCGCCCCTGATGTGTGTGGCAAAGACGAAATGCTGCGACGTCCTACAGAATCCCCTTTCAAAGAGCGGAATGTGTCAAGGCCCCCTTGGCCATTACACAGATAACAGTGTAGCCGTTGGATGGGTCACTCGGTAAAAGAATTTCGCCTCACAGACGACGGCGGAAATGGGCTTCAACAGCCTACATACGAACTGACGCCCACAAGGACTCGCAAAACGGACCTCACCATACCACAACACGAGTGCTCACCAAAGTAGCCAAGCAGCGTCTGCCACTGAACGGGAAACACAGATTTAAAAAATCACAGAAAACACTTTGATGTATCAGCACAAACGGAATATGCGGGCGTCACCCACGCCGAAGCGTGAGTACGCCCACCCAACTCGCACCGTCGACCGTCTTAACCTGCGGCCCGAGGCTGAATGCCTAAAAACTGACGCTCCAAGCTACCAAGCGCGTTCTCATGCCCAGCTGCCGTTACGCACGGCTGGAGTAACCAATGAGAAGCCAGGGACACGCGTCATATTAACTGCAGCTGTCTCGGTTCGAGAAAAATATACAAGTGCTTCAAATAAAATTCGGGAAGGTTTTCTCACTCGCTCTCACGAGCTAAATTTTAAGGAACTTAGAAAACAGACGCTCTACAATAAAAAGAGACACGTAGCTGCATAAAGTGATGAATCGAGAGCCACGTGCGGGCTAGGTCCTTGCGTGATGCGAAAAGCTGCCGTGGAAAAACACTATGATGCCGAAACGGGTCTGAAATACAGGCGGACTCGCCAAATATGTACCAAAACGGTTCTAAAAGTTTATTTAATTATCGGAATTACGGAAAGATAGCCTGACACACCACGGGACTCGCTGCATAGTTTTTGCCTGTTATTGCAGAGTATGTATAGTTGTTTTTGGAACTATCTGATTCTATTTTCGTAATTGTAAATTATAGCAACAAGTTCGGGGCGAAGGAAACGCATTAGTTTGAATATCTCTACACAATAATACGGAGATTCAATTGCGGTCAAATTACAGCCGGCGTTTAGCGACTGTCTGAATAGAAGTTAGGAGAGCAGATCATCCTCTTAAACGGTAATGCATGTTGATTAAACTCCTGAGAGGCTAGTCTTCGATTCCACAAGCCTAGCGATTACCGAGGCGATTACCAGATAAGTGAAGTAAAGTTAAACTTGCAATATTTCGCATATTCTCAAAAAGTAAGAACAGTTTATAACCCCTTAATTGTACACTAGCTATTATATAACTGTGAGTTAGTATTAACGTCAAATATAGTAGTTAGAAAGTCAAATTGACGTAAGCGTAAGTGGCGTACCCCGTTTTATAATACGAACTATGATTAGATAGGAATTTGAAGTCGACAATTGTTCCATTTTATGCAACGAGAATAAACTAATCAAAACCAGAAGTATCAATAAATCTATTTAAAGAATTGCTTCTTCCATTCAAACATTAAAGTTTCAAGGGTTGTAATGTGCTGTATATATATGGCGAAGTTTATAGGTTTCCTTTCACCTATATAAGTGTACTTATACCTGTTGGCAAGGGAAGTAAAAATGGTAGACCAAATGATACATGGAGAAAGAACAGACATGATGAAATTAGCAGAAATGACTATCTAAGAATACAATAAAAAAAAAGCAAAAGTGAAGACCGAGTCAAAAAGAGTGTGTGAAGTAATGTGTACTATGACAGACAAATAGTAACCAATATACCCGATACCGTAAAACAAACAAACAAGATGCCACAACAAAGAGTGAGTGGTGGGGGGCCGACAACTTCGTACCAAATAGCAACAAACAATGCCAACGAATCGCCGCAACTGTGTCCTTACGTTTCTTGTAAGAACGGAGAAAGACCTGATGATTCCTAAGTAAATTCCATCAATAATAGCTATTTTATTAATGACGGTGCTGATGGTATAAACACATAATGAATTGAGAAGTATGATCAGAAGAAAATGAATTTTCAAAAATACAGAAATATGCAGATTATGCTATCTAAGAAAATTCGAAACTATTCAATTTGAAAATGTTGAGGATTAATACAATACTACCCCGGGGGCACTATTACACTTTCGAAAGGTAAGGCCCTGAACACACGGGGATTCCGTATCCGAGATTCGGTATGCGGGATACAGAATCTGAGTCTGTTCAGACACGGCGACTGAATCTCAGGCGCATGCCTTCAGTCACTTGCAGTGCCGTGCTGTTATGGACCTAGCATTGCTGTTCTTTGTTTCTGTCGAATTAGTCTAGAAGTGCTGTATTTAAAGTCAGGGATTAGGCTCTACTAAGCTAATAAATTTTTTATTGTCAAATAATGTACGCTCTATGATCGTTGTATAGTATGGAACGCCCTGCTTATTCGATTTAAATAGAAGTTGAAGAAAATCTGCTACGCCTATGATATGATATCATATGTTCTGGCTGGCAAAAGTAGGCGTGTGCAGGCCCTGGTACACGTGGACTCATATGCTCCAATAGTAAATCAGTATCCGAGATACAGAATTGGTCGCCGGCGGCCGAAATGGAGAGATAAAGCAGCGTTTTCCTCCACATTCGCCAGTCGCTGACGACCACGACCGAGTAGCCGCGACCAATTCGTTGAGACATTATAATGCATATAAGCGGGTCTGTTTTTCTAGCTGCTACTAATTCGATGCTACCAAAATCCATTCGCCGGTCGCCAGTTGCCACTCGCTTGACATGTTTTTGAGCAGACAAGCGACTTATTCGTCGACGAATATGAATTTTTTTGCATCGCGTTTGTGAAGTATTGTTTTTAAATAATACTTTTAACTTGGTGAAGTCAGAAAAATATAACTATAAAACTAGCAACATTAAAATTATTGTTTTTCTATTAATATTCATTTTATAAACTGTAGCTAGTCGCGAGCGAAGAGCAGTAAACCGCTGCGGGAGGAAAACAGGCAGACATCCTGACGAATTAGTCGTGGCAAAATTTAACAATTAAAAATTTTTTAGCTTAGTAGAGCCCAATCCCTGACTTTATATACAGCACATCTAGACTAATTCGACAGAAACCAAGAACAGCAATGCTACGTCCATAACAGCACGGCACTGCAAGTGACTGAAGGCCCGCGTCTGAGATTCAGTCGCCGCGTCTGAATAGACCCAGATTCTGTATTACGGATACCGAATCTCGGATACGGAATCCCCGTGTGTTCAGGGCCTAATTCGCACAAAACAGTTTTTTGCTAATAGTTTTTACTCAATTGTTTTCTGTTACAGCAGTCACCTGAAATTCAGATTATTTTGAATAAAATCACTAATAACTTCAAAACAATTAACTTTAGACCCACACAACTTACTTTAAAATTATTAGCATTTCGACGTTTAACTTTTAAGCTATCTAAATATAGGGTGTTTTATTAATAAAAATTACGTTTTGTTGGCCAAGCGAGTTCGAGGAACCTTTTAAATCAAAAATATTTTACCACTATACAACAATTTAGTACTTTTATACGAGTATAAACAAAAATGTAGTTTTCATGCTTTTAAGAATACCTTCCATATCCGTTTCATTGTCTGGCATCAAATATACTGTATTTAAATGTTTTATTGCATCATCGCATTCTACTAGCTTGAATACAAGATTTGCTCACAAATTGAAGTGGGGGCGGTTTCTTTAATCATATTTTTTAATACTGAAACTTAAACTTGTGTATCAAAAATAATAAACACTAAAAAAAATACGCAAATGATACATATTATCAAACCAAGATATAGAACCAAACGACTTTTTCGCAAAATTATGCCGTAGAACAAATACCTAGTAAAAATTGATTACTGACAACTCAAACTTAACCAGTAGCGGTATTTAAAGAAAAAGTAATATCTATTTGGCCCAACCGCAACTCCAAGAATTGTTCTTAGTCTTCTAGGCAAACTTTGACCAAAATTTACAACTTATTAGAGCACTGTAGGTATTCCATTCTCGCTCCAAGCCATTTGCTAACTGTCCAAATGAATGAAAATGCCCTCCACGAATTTGAAATTTTCCGCCCTAACAGTTCCAGACATCTTTTTTATTGCGATTTTATTGATTTGTTTTCATCTAAGTGTAAGAGTGTCTCTTCACCTTTTATGTGGTTTTTCAACTGGCCGCCGGTCGGTTGGTTGTCCTTCAAGTGCAAATCGAGCTATTCTGGTCTCGTTCATTATTTTGACGTAATCTCGCCATTCCGTTTTTCCTTCTCGACCTCATTGTATTATATTTCTCCGCTTATTTGCCGTATGTCATCATTGCGAACCCAATATCCAAGCTATTGCTATTGCTCTTAATGTCCTCATTTCCGCTGTTCTTAGCATATTGCTCGTATTCCTATTCCATACGTGAGGATAGGTTTGATGCAGGTCTTATAGATACTTGTTTTGCTCTCCATTTGCATATACCTGTTATTCCATACGACGTTTTAAAGACATTCAGATATGGCAGATTTCGTGATTTGCTCCTTTATATGTTTTGAGCGTTGGGCAGCTCAATTCCAAGGTACTTGAAATAGATCACGTGCTCAACAATGTTGGTGTTTACGGTCAATTTACTTGCTTTTCAAAGAGTGTTAGCTCAATTTAATTCGTTGGTCAAATCTTCCAGAAAGTTTACTAATGTACACTCGGATGTAGTTGCCGGCCGCCAGAGCAGTCGAAGAAAGCGTTACAGGTCTTTGAAGTATAAACCGGAAGAACAGCAGAGAGATAAAAGCCCAACGCGCCAACGAAGTTTTATCAAATAACAGCAAGTTCACTCAGGTGTTCAAACGAGAATTCGTAAACTCATGTAGCTTATACACAAATATTACTCCTGAAAGAGAGGCTTCAAATAATTCAGATAGCCGTAACTAAATCAAACCCCCATAGCTGGTACAATCACAGTATAATCAGATAATCACAGTAAAAATCACAATATTATCAATCAGAATCGTAGGTTGCCACAAGTTAACAGCTACGATTAATAATAATTTATAAATATGAGGTATCTCAAACAAAAGCTAACAACTAATACATACAGGTTCACAATATGCAATGCAGTGTTATTGCACACATTAAAAATCAACGAACACGCAAAATTAGAGCAATGGTTATTCCTTCAGTTACTTGATTTTGGAGGAAACGCTATACGCGCTCCAGATGTGACTTCTCAAGGTCACTTCGCTGCTTCCAAAACGTTTGGGTACAATCTCGTGCAGGGGTTGCTCTATGTATATCTGCCTTCCAGGGTGTAATTATATTATAAATTAAGCGTAACTGGTCAATCCTTCTTAGGAAGCTTACTACATATATAGACAGTAAGAAAATGGAGTTAAAGCAACTGTAATTGTTCATGATTTTTGGATTCTTTTAATTTTTTTAACTTTCATAGGCGTTTTACTTTCCCAAAAACCAGTAGCCCAAGGGCTATATGCTATAATACCTACTGTTCCAATCAGTTTCCCAATCTCATTACATTGGAGACAAGTGATATCGAAAATAAAACGATTTATCCAAGCAGGAAATGGGAAATTGGCCCAAACAAATTACGATCCTATCACGACTACCTTTTGAGGTACTCTAATATTGACAACATTCAGTTAGGCTCGGCGCAAGACAAATTTATATTAATCAGAGACATCATAGAGGAGGCTGTGGAATATACATTTAAAAAAATGAAACCCTCACTCATTAAGGGAAAACCACCACTGCCATGGTGGGGCGAAGATTGTTCAAAAATTGTAAAGGAACGTAAAAAGGTACTAAAACAGTATAAAAATAACGCAACTCTAGAAAATTTCATTCAAATCCAAGAAACATTTGCGTATGCAAAAAGGTTTTTAAAGAAAAAAAAAATGACAAGGTTGGATTTCTTTTTGCAACAGTCTTAATAAAGATTCATCTTGTAAAGACATTTGGCAGTCGATTAAGAAGTTTCAGAGGATTAGAATGCATGTCAAAAATACAAACAAGGACTAGATTCCAAGTCTTCTTCAAACTTTGGCACCCCCTTCAGCCAGTAACCTATTAACTTATTGCTCGAATTCTGATAATGATCAGTTTAAGTACTCCTTTTTCAATGTTAAAACTCCAACAAGCACTAAGCACTCCCCAAAATAATAACATGCCTTATGTTTTGATCAATCAACTTCCATCAAATATCCAGCAAGTGCTATTATCAGTTTTTAATTCCATGTGGGTACAGGGTGTAAAAATCCAGGATTTGAAGAATGTTGTGGTTGTTCCTATACTAAGACCTGATTGCGATGCTACTCAAGTAGCATCCTATCAACCTTCTTCTTCTTCTAGCAGCCCTTCTTCATCCACTCTAGACATAGGCTCCCCTATTCTTTTCCATGACTTTTTGTTCTGTGCCAGTTGGTGCCATTTACTCCCTACTTTGTTCTTAATGTCGTCAAGCCAACGTCGTTGTGGCCTGCCAACACTTCTCTTGTGTAGTCTTGGCCTCCATTGTGTTATCCGTTTTGTCCATCTGGTTTCATCTTGGCGGGCAACATGCCCCACCCAGTTCCATTTCTGTTGGGCAATGCGTTTTATGACATCTTCTACTTTAGTTCTGTGCCTTATTTCCTTATTAGTGATATGAGATCCCTGAGATTTATCCCCAACATCATTCGTTCAATGGACCTTTGTGTTGTTCTAAATCTGTTGGTTCATTTATTGGTGAGTGTGGCAGTTTCCATTCCGTAGGTCATTACGGGAAGTATGCAGGTGTTGAATACTTTCCTTTTAAGGTTTATTGGGATACTTTTATTTCTAAGGATGTATGATAATTTGCCTGTGGCTATCCACGTCATTCGAATTCGTCTTGCTATTTCGGCAGTTTGGTTCTCCTTGCCTAGTTTAATGTTATGTCCTAAATAGACGTATTCCTCGACATTCTCTATGACATGGTCGCCCAGGCGTATTTCTGTGTTGCCTATTGTCACAATTTTAGTTTTGGCTAAGTTCATGGTAAGCCAAATTTTTTCGGATTTTGACTTTAGTTCATTCATCATCTATCGACCTATATCTTTATTATCTTGTATACTTAAAACATATGAAAAAATTATTAAAAAGCGACTCGAATGGTGCATGGTAGTGAATAATATTCTCCCATCACCGCAATATCGGTTTCGTAAATCAATCGATGATGTAACCGATCTTATCACAGAAATTCAAAGGAGTTTTTCTCATAACCATTATCTATGCAAGATTGTTTTGGATATTAAAAATGTATATAACTGTATAAATTTAGATATACAGTGAATCCTCGCGTAACGGACACTCCATTAAGCGAACCCCTCTATTAAGCGAACATTTTTCTTGCCACCGTCATGAACCAATGTAGTTTAAATGCAAGGGCATCTCCATTAAGCGGACTCTCTGTTAACAGGACGTGGACAGGCAAATTCTGGAAATTTTTAAATATTTCCCTCTTTTAAGCGGACACTAGGGGAATTACCTCTTTTCATATGAGCCCTGTTTTCCAACCTTAATCCTCAATTATATATCTAAATTTTGGAAGTGAAAGAAGTGTTCTGCGAAAACGATTTTATTTATTTATAGCAAAGTGCTCTTTGTTTATAGCTGCATTTGATTTAAAGCAGGTAGGTTTTCTTCATTACAGGCTGCAGTTGATATGTATGTACTAAAGGAAGTATTGGATTTACCCCAAAAATTCAAAATTGAGTTTTCAACTGATCTTCACGTTTTATTAGTCCCCTGAACCCAAAACAAAAACATTTTTTTGTTCATTGGTCTGTCTGTCAGTCTGTCTGTGAACAGAATATCTCAAAAACGAAGAGGTATGACGTTGAAACTTCATATAAAAGTTTTCTGCACTATCTACGAGGGTAAGATGAAAAATTCTTGGCCTGACAATGAAAGACTGCGATTTTCAGTTAAAAAATTATTTTATTTTTCTACATAATCTCCCTCGACTTCAACACACTTGGTCCAGCGTTTCCCGGAAGTGAGTCTGGAAGGCTGTAAAATATTCATCTACGGCCCTCTTAACTTCTTCATTGGACGCGAAGCGCTTCCCAGAAACACATTTCTTCAAGTTTGGGAGCAGGTGGAAGTTCGAGAGTGCCAAATCAGAAGAATCGAGGGGATGGCCGAGCAAATCGTACCCCAAATCCCGCAGTTTTACCATCGCCAACGCACTCTTGTGAACAGGTGCGTTGTCCTGGTCAAAGATGATTTTTTTCTTCTTCAAGCCAGGCCTCTTCTCTCGGATTTTGGCATCTAACTGGTCAAGAAGGTTGGAGTAATATTCGCCTGTAATTGTTCTGCCTTTTGCAAGGTAATCAATTAACAGGATCCCTTTCGCATCCCAAAACTCGACTTCGCTTTCTTTGGCGCTGAACCACCGGCTTCCACCCACTGCTTCGTTTCTGGGGTGTAGTGGTGAACTCATGTCTCATCCATGGTGACAAATCGCCACACAAAAATCGGTCGGATGCCTATTGAAGCGGTCCAAACATTGTTGCGAAACTCGTTTGCGCATTTGCTTTTGATCGGCATTCAGCAAATGCGGCACCCATCTCGCGCAGAGCTTTCTCATCCCTAATTCTTTGTGCAAGATGTTTCGCACCCTTTCTTCCGATATCCCCACAGCCTCAGCTATCTCACTGACCTTCACTCGCCTATCGTCCAACACGATATCATGCACTTTTTCGATGGTTTCCGGTGTGGTTGTGGTTTTTGGCCGTCCTTCACGTGGGTCATCTTCGAGGGACGTGCGGCCATGTTTAAATTCAGCTGCCCACTTTTTAACGGTTGACATGGAAGAAGCAGAGTTCCCGTAAACTTTTATCAACTTTGGATGAATTTCCTTAGGGGTTAATCCATCCAAAACAAAGAATTTTATGACCGCACGATATTCAAATTTATCCATTTTAACGAAAAACACGCAAGACGTGTACGGAAAAAATTCGTGTAAACAAACTACTTGAGAGAACAAGTTGAAACTTGTCACACGAACTAATAACACTTGCACGCAGGCAGGAATTTTTTTTTTCAGATTAGAACGCCATCTTATGTCAAGGCCGAGAACTATTCACCTTACCCTCGTAGATGCGACAGCAAGCTTTTGAAGAAAACGATTTTTTTCAAACTTCGCATTTTTACTTCCTTTTACAATAAAGGAAGTATTGGATTCACCCCAAAAATCCGAAATTGAGTTTTCAACAGATCTTCACGTTTCAGAGTCCCTTGAACCCAAAAGACATATTTTTTTTCATTGGTCTGTCTGTCTGTCTGAACAGAATATCTCAAAAACGAAGAGTTATGGGGTTGAAACTTCATATATAAGTTTTGCGTACTATCTAGATGCGACAGCAAGCTTTTGAAGAAAATCGCATAACCGGAAGTAGGTGTTTACTCTTGTGATTTTTCAGTTTTTTTCAAAAACGGCTCTAACGATTTTTTTCAAAATTCTCATTTTTATTACATTTTTAATGTGTATTGATGTGGGATAGGTGATTTTCCAGTTGAATACTTCTAAAATGCGTTTCTTTTGTTTTTTTCTCTATTTTTTTTATTAACTCCTATTTTAAACGGAACACCCGGTATATTATTACATTTTTGAATTCAGCTTAAAATTCTAGAGAAAATTTGTCTCTTCACCTAATGCTCTATTTTGCACCGTAGAATTTGTAATTTTTTTAAAATTTTGACAAATGCTTAAAAATTTAAAATCAAATTTTTGCCCAATTATAAGATCACTGTAAAAGGAAGTTGTGTGAGTGTATCACACCAGATTTTTATTACACTTTTAATGTGTATTGGTGTGACTAATAATTTTTTCAGAAGCAGTTTTTTTTTCGTTAAATTGCAAAGCAATGAAATTCTCATTAAAATATCAAGTTTACTTCGACAAAAAAAACTCGTTTATTATAAGTGAAAACTAGCAGTTCAAATAATATATTATGATACACATAGGTCACTTATTAAATAAAAATTAAAAGAATAAATTTGGAAGATTAATACAAATTTAGAAAATTTTGAATAAGATTGTTGGTTAAGTTGAATTGAGTAATAGAAATTAAATTTGAGACAATTTATAATTAATTTTGTGAAGTTATAGCAATTGAGTATTCAATCAGGGTGGTGAAAGTTAATATGAAAGATAAGATAATGTTATCATGTGACAAATATGCTTACTACTAGAATATAGCATGTATTAGGTAAAACTCAGAGCCTTTAATTTTAAAAAAGTGTTTAAGATAGTGATAATAAAAAACTCATAAAATGTAGACATATTTTTGGAAAAAATAATTTTGTATTAATAGAAACTGGAAATTTTGCCTTTATTTGTATAAATAATTTGGTTGAATACAAACGAAAAGGTTTTTAACAAATCTGCGAAGTGAAATTAAGTGAAAATATAATTATGAAATGATACAAGTGTGCAGTAATTGAAAAGTTACTGGAATATGGTTTAATTAGATGCAAGTAAGAATAAAATAATATTTAATTAGAATTGGATGATTTACTACATACAAGGAATAAGTTATACTAATTACTGGATTTGCTGATTATACGGAGGACGAATCAATCATTTGAAGGGAGTTGCCAGTATAGCTGATTGATTTGGGTTGGTTACTACAAGGTAGGAGCTGAGGACAATGGGAAATTAGTTTGGATACCATCTGTTAGTGGAAACTTACCAGGAGGCTGTTCGATTGACGGTAACGTGTAGGAGCTTGGGGTTTGGACATGTTCCAGTTGGTTGGAGGAATATCGAGGTTCGGCTGTTAATGAGCTTAGCTGTGAACGTCAGCAGCAGTGGTGTTAAATGTGAATAACAGTGAAATAAGGGGGAATCAGGTTGGTTTTTAATTAGTCCTATAGAAGCATATTGAATAAATGGCAATTAAACACTTGAAATAAATATAACACAGTACTTACTTTAGGGAATTGAGTCTTTGATTTGAGTAGAAAGAATATTTGTCATTTTGATTTGATTAATGTTTAATAGTTGTTTAAAGTCAAACTGACATTTAGTAGCAGTCAATATTTGAAAATTCATATAAAATACTGACCCACACCCTATTAAGAGTCTCAAATTGCATTAAGTAATATTAAAGTAAATAAATATAGGATTTAAATGTAGAGATGCAACCATTTCAATATATAATAATATTCACACCCTTTCAGTTTTGGATTTGGTGAATAGGTTCTGGCAAAAAAGATCATCGCCACCTCTAGTGGAAGCGTATAGGTATGTGTCGTCTTTCGATGAGGTAATTCCCAAAGCTAAATTCCCAACAGTTTTTTTCAGTATATTAAACCAGTTAAACCTGCATTTCCGCCATATAACGGAGACCTATATAACGATAAACTGGTTTATCTGTCTACACTGGAGCGTTTATCAAACGTAACCGTTATATATACTGATACCTCAAAATCTATAGATGAATGTGAAGGCGCATATTATGATGCAACCCACAACATCCAAAAACAATTTAAGCTAAATAACAACTAGCCCATATTTTCTACGGAAGCGAAAGCAATTTTAGAAGCAATTTAATATGCATTTATCTTTAATGCTAATAATGTTGTATATCTGATTCTCAAAGTGTACTGCAAGCACTAAGACATAGAAAACATGACTCTAACTGTTATCCTTTGGTGTCTGAGGTAGTATCCAAATATTGTTTTCTTGAACTTAAAGGGATTGAAGTACGTTTTTTTCTGGGTAAAAGGACACAGCAGTGCATAAAAATACCTGGGTATTTTGCGGGTAGTCATCCTCTCGAAGGAATCATTTAAAACACTACTGTGGTAACTGTAAATGCTTTATTTGTTAAATACACATAGCGTCACGCTGGACGCTCTTGTTCTGCTAAGAGCTAGGATGCTACTACTCAGATTAAAAATGCATTGTACTTTCGACTGCGCTAAAAGGAAGCGCACGGCGCAGTTGCCATATCAACTTGATACTTAACAATACCATTGACGACAATAACATGTGTGGGCAACACCTAATCGGTTTGGCCAAATCAGATATTCTCAGATGCAATTGGAACACTCGATGGCAATTGCCTTACAGTGAAAGAATGACTCAATATGCTTTAATACATCCGAGAGTGGTTTACGCCCGCTGGTATAAGCAAGAGAAGATATCCAGATTTTTCTACTCGATAGTTGCAAGACTGAAATTTGGACACGGTTGTTTGCCAGCTCACTTGCATAAAATTAATTTGTTAGATTCCCCATGAAGTGGCAGATTTGAACCACATTATTTTTGCGTGCACCAAACATAATATACAACGCACACACTTTATGGAGCAGTTAATATTAATGGCTATTTCGTTTTCCTTAAATGTGGTCAGCATTCTATGTGTCAACAATATAAATATTTATAAAGTATTGGTGAAATTTTTGAGTGAAGCATCAATGAAGATTTAAATTATTGAAATTTTGGTCGTGTTAAAAGTTTGACATTAAGTAATTTACTATAGAAAATTCAAGTGGCGGATGGGCTGAGATCCCAAATAAGCCTTACAAAAAAACAAAAAAAACTCCTAGAAAATGTGTATTACTATTTTTTAAAATATTCCATTACATAAAAATGACCATTTTATAGAACCTAAACAATATATGTACATATTTTTACATTAAGTTTTATTTATTTACAACTATCCAAGGATGCTTCATGACGTCTTCCAATGTAATTCTATTTTCTGAAGTGCGACGTAATAGCTAAGGATAAACATATATTACTTCCACATCTCAGCAGATATAACACTTCTTACCTTTGCGATTAAATCGATGGCACCAACAGACATGTCACTTGGGTATTTAATGGCCACTCGTTGGATTTTTGCGTATGTTTCATCGTTGGTTTTACTTTCAAATGGTGGATTACCAACCAAGAATTCGTAACATAAAATTCCTACAAACACAACTCGTCAATAATTAAAACATCATGAAAACCTATCTTACCTAAACACCAATTATCTACAAACTTTCCGTATTTTCTGCCCTCTACCATTTCAGGGGGTAAGTAATCCAGTGTACCACACATGGTAACTCGCCGCAGAGATGGAGCATGCACTGACCATCCAAAATCACCTAACTTCACATCATCAGTTGCAGAAAGAAGTAAATTTTCTGGCTTAATATCACGATGTATAACTTTTTTGGAGTGGCAATAGTTCAAAGCATCTGCTACTTGATATATATACTTTGCTGATCTAAAGCATTAGAAAGACATTCACATTAATTATGATACCTTTAAAATTTGGTATAATGTTTGGATAATTCACATTTACAGCTTATTTTAATATTAATGTAGACCGTGGTCGTTGATTTAAACAACGTTTTCCTGCTCATGCTGCCTGCTTCTTCAGAAGTATTCTAAAAACTGATGTGCCTTTTGTTCCCGGTTATATGCCGAGGAGTCGTTACAGTTGGCTGCTCATGTAAATCTTTTATGTTAAGAAAACAACAAACTCCAATAACATACAAGATTTACTCATGTAGCCAGCTGTAACGACTCCTCGGTATATAATTAGGAGCAGAAGGCACCAACATCAGTCTTCTGAAGCTGACAGCACAAACAGCGAAAAGTCAAGTTCAAATCGACGACCACGGAATAACCCGGAAGAAACTACCATTATAGACAACGGCCATGAAATCCTGCATTCAACTATTAAATGCCTCTATGGGGAGGACAAATTCAAGAATACCAAGAAGCTGGACAAATTACTGAAGAAGAAGAGTCAACTGCTTGCATCGTTGGCGTTCTTGAAACACTGCCGTGACAAACCTAAGTTTGTCAAGATTCAACATCATTTACAAACGGCTGCTGCCCGAATGATTATTGATCGGACCGAGAGTGCTCTTAGTAGGGAAAGAGTACGCCATACTTATTACAAACTTCAAGGAACATCGACCGAGCTATACTACTTACATCTCCAGCTCAGTAACATTTAGGAAGAAAACATAAAGAAGTTCGAGAAGTTTTCATCCAAAGTAACACCGGCACCAGGATTGGATATCAAGAAAAGTGTTAACTTTTCGGACCAGCCCATCTCTGAAGACTGTACCTTGATTTTGGCAAGTATACATGCCCACCAACGAGGAACGTCACCAGAGCAGAAACACAAACGCTGAAGGACAATATGGACATTGTAGTTCTACCTGCTGACATTGCTCAAGCCGGATCTTGACCGTCTTCCAAATGCGATGTTTGAGGCAGATTCTCGGTGTTTCATTCCGCGACCGCCTTCGGAACGCAACAATTAGAGGAAGATGTGATCAACAAACACTGATAGGAGACTACGATGGTTCGGACAAGTCTGCCGAATGGATGATAACCGTTTACCATGTAAACTTCTTTGGCGAGACCGTCCAGCAGACTGGAGAATTCAGCGATCGGCACTGAAGAAAACCTGGCTAAAGAATATCGAGGGCAACTTAAAGAATCAGCGATTATTGGTTATTGATGCCCGAGACGTCGCCAAAAATCGTCAAGAATGGAAACGAATCGTGAATGGAGTTTGAGACCCAGCGGCACCGACAGCAGCGTATTCGTTGCGTGGACGTCCCGCCCGGACCGCCAGCTAATGGACCAAAGAAGAAGAAGAAGAAGAAGACAAAGGAAAGGCTACTGTAACGGCAAAGACTACCAGGACAAAATTCAATCACTACTGAATGATGAAGGACCCCATATCGAGGATAGAACGCCAGATTACAGAAGCTATCAAGAGCGCATTAATACCAGAGTCGAGACATCAACACCTACTGCCTAGCGATACTAGACCACCCAAACTTACGGACTTCAGAAGATCCACAAACCAAAAGTTTCAGTCAGACTAATTGTTGGTACTTGTGGATCTACCACATATGAACTAGCCACATACCTCATTAACATATTACAACCATACGTAGGCAAAACAGAATCCTACGTGAAGAATTCTGAGCAATTCGTGGAAATATCGGCTCAATTGGAAGTAACGAACCAAGACATGTTAGTTTCGATGTGGAATCGCTGTTCACCAATGTAAATCAGTAAATCTTATACAACAATGCTTCATTCCTCAAGGACTCCGAGAAGACATCCCAGAGTTAGTAATTATGTGCCTCACGATGACCTACTTTCCTTGGGAAGAAGTGTACTACGAGCAACAAGAAGGAGCCGCTATGGGATCCCTGTTTTTTTAATCACTGCCAACATATTTATGGAAGCCTTTGAAGAAGAAGCTATTCAGTCTAGCCATCTCAAACCTAAATGCTGGTTCCGCTATGTCGACGACACTTTTGTTATATGGCCCCATGGACAAGCAGCTCTTGATGTTTTCTGGCACACCTGAACAACCACCATGCCAAAATTAGATTCACTATGGAAACTGAAGAAAATGGACGCCTAACTTTCCTGAACATGTTAGTGAAACAAACCGCTAACTACAGATTAAGCCATACAGTGTATTGAAAGAAGACTGACTGCTATCTACATGCTTCTTCTCATCGTCATCCCCAACAAAAGAGATTATTGATCAAGACTCTTATACATCAGGCCGAGACTATTTGTGACGAAGACAGCAAGCCACAAGAACTTCGACATATGGAAGAAGCTTTACGCAGGAATGGCTACAGCCGACGGGACATCAGGAAAGCATGCCAATATATCATAACACCGAAGGAACCTAAACCTAAACCTATAAATTACGCCTGCCTTCCCTTCATCGCCGGAGTAACCGACAGAATAAGAAAGGTCTTGGATAAAAAAAACCTCGGAGTCCGCTATGGTAAAATAAGAAAGGTCAAACAATTGATCCCGTTCAACAAAGATTCTTTGCCCAGACTACAGACAGAAAGCGTTTACCAACTCCAAGTAGATTAAAAAAACACGACTTGGAAACACACAAAAATCAGCCATCACAGAACAGTTATTAGGACCAGGAGACCACATAATAAATTATGACTCGGTGAACATACTAGCCAGGAATAAAAAATACTCCCTCTTGTTATTCGAGAATCCCTAAAAATTATTAAAAATCCGAACAATTTCAATCGAGAGGATGGTTACCGCTTAAGTACCATATGGAAGGTAGCTCTGCAAAACCAATCTAAACATAAAAAAGATTTACATGAGCAGCCAACCGTAACGACTCCTCGGTATATAACAAGGTGCAGACGGCACCAACATCAGTCTTTAGAAAACTTCTGAAGAAGCTAACCGCATGAGCAGCAAAATGTCAAATTTAAGTCGATGACCATGGCATAACCGAAGAACCTACCATTATGGACAACGGAGGTGAAAGCCTGCATTGAACGATTCTAATATTGTCCACAAAATAAATGAAACGTGAGGCGTAGAAAGAACTCTGGTTACAGCACTTCAAATGTCATCTTCTTTTTACCAGTAGTAGAAAGTAGCTCACACCTTAATTGTAGAGATTATTAGTCATCGATTAACACACGAGTTAGTTACAATAATTTTTTGTTGATCGTATCTTATTAATTTGAAGAAAATCAAATTTTATTTCATGAAAAAAATTTGACAGTCAAAGTTTTGATATTAATGGTATCTCTGATTACCTATACCAAAACCGTTTATTAATAAAAAAACATTCATTAATAGGGGTTATTAATAAACGGAAATCATTCATTAATAGACGATTTTCTATACATTAATAAAACCCATAAATAAACGATCAACAGAAAATATTTTTACCGTTGATCATTTATTTATGGGTTTCCTTAATTCATACAAAATCATTCATTAATAACCCTTATTAATGTATGATTTTATAATTTCTAATAGCTATTTACGTTATTAGACCGGTAGCAACATTTCTATGGCCGCGGCAATACAAATGCTACAGGTATATCATATAAGATTTTTTAGGATACTACATTGGTAAATTTTATCTACCAGACTCGTTTGTAACTATGTAAACGGTAGTTACCAATGCAGTATCCTAAAAAATCATTTATTAATGACTCCTATTAATCGATAGGAAATCAAAGCTACCATGAATGTCAAAACTTTTAAGTGTCATATTTTTGTCATGCAATAAAATTAAATTTTCTCCAACTTACTAAGGTACGACCAACGAAAAAAAATTGTAACCAACTCATTTGTTAATCGGCAATTATTAATCTTAACAATCGCGACATTTTAACGTGTTCGCTATCATTCACACGTTAAAATGTCTCGATTATTGATCGATCTCATTAACACGCTTGTTTGTTAAATAACTATTAACGTTTGAAACTTTTGGTTAAACTATCCACCCAGTTTTAAATAATATGACCCTCAACAAAACCGATTTAATGAACGAAAATTTTAATTTAGGTTAATCACACTTGCTTAAATTAGTAGTTGGGAAAAATTTCAGTATAGCATCCCCACTGGGCTTCACGTTTGGCGCGCAATCGCAAAAAACCCCCGAACAGCAGTGCATTCCGAACAAAGGATAGAACATTGTGTGCTACATACACACAAATCTTAAACTGCAGCTAACCTAAAATTATAGCTCCCAAATCAAAAGATTCATGTATATGTGTGTGTTTATATACGAGCGCACATATATTTTAAAAAACCCCTATTCAACAGCGTCGATTTTATTAGATGTGGTTTTTGCCAGTTCTGATCTGTTGAAATGACAGGTTGAGAGCAGCTGATTTGCAAAACCATTGCGCTTGCGCGAAGACTGGGGACGCTATAGTGAAGTGTAGCCTAGTAGTTTAACCAATGAAAGTAATCTTGTAGTATACGTCGCCCACTTTGAACTACCGTTCCTGAGCCGGTAATGCAGATGGATTAAAATATGAAAATATTGGTAAACCTGCAGTTTAGCGCACCGAGATGTAAACAAACCGATCGGCACCACTCGGGTCAGCATATGCGGCGTTGCCAGACTGACTGAATGCATGAGCGTTTTCACGTGCTACGTTATTACGCTACCAATTATCCGCGGTAATCCTGCTTATTTAAAAATTGCAGTAATAACTAATAACGAGCGTGTGAGCGAACCCGTGGGCCGAATTGGCTGATTTTGGTGTCAATCGACTCAGGGCGACCCAAGTAAGCCAGTAGTAGGCGCACTCTTGTACAAATTGCATTAAATGAATTATTTCGCGCCCAATTTGGGTGCAGAACGCTAGTAATTGAAATAAAATTACATCTGTTGGAATATGGAAGAGGAGGATACAGGGGTGTGTAGGGAGGAAATAAAATCGACTGTATTTGTAACAACCTTCAAACAGTGCTAAGTTTATTATTTAATATAAAAAAGTGGCAGACATGTAACAACAAAAATTAAAGTAAATTGTTTATAAAAAAGCGGCGATGTATTTACAAAAAATAAACTGAATTGTTAATAAAACCGTGCATACATGTAACTACAAAAATTAAAGTAAATTGTTTATAAAAAAGCGGAGATGTATTATTTTAAAAATCTGGTGTGATATACGCACACAGCTTCCTTTTACAGTGATCTTATGATTAAACAAAAATTTAATTTTTAATTTTTCAGCATTTGTCACAAATTTCCAAAAATTACAAATTAGACAGAAACCGTACAAAATAGAGCGTTAATGCAAGGGACAAATTTTCTCTAGAATTTTAAGCTGAATTCACAAATGTAATAATATACCGGGTGTTCTATTTAAAATAGGAGTTAATAAAAAATAGGAAAAAAAAACAAAAGAAACCCGTTTTACAGGTATTCAACTGGAAAATCACCTATCTCACATCAATACACATTAAAAATGTAAAGTTTGAAAAATCGTTAGAGCCGTTTTATTAAGAATTCAGTTTATTTTTTGTAAATACATCTCCGCTTTTTTATAAACAATTTACTTTAATTTTTGTAGTTACATGTATGCACGGTTTTATTAACAATTCAGTTTATTTTTTGTAAATACATCGCCGCTTTTTTATAAACAATTTACTTTAATTTTTGTAGTTACATGTATTCACGGTTTTATTAACAATTCAGTTTATTTTTTGTAAATACATCTCCGCTTTTTTATAAACAATTTACTTTAATTTTTGTAGTTACATGTATGCACGGTTTTATTAACAATTCAGTTTATTTTTTGTAAATACATCGCCGCTTTTTTATAAACAATTTACTTTAATTTTTGTTGTTACATGTCTGCCACTTTTTTATTTTAAATAATAAACTTAGCACTGTTTGAAGGTTTAGTTACAAATACAGTCGATTTTATTTCCTCCCTACACACCCCTGTATCCTCCTCTTCCATATTCCAACAGATGTAATTTTATTTCAATTACTAGCGTTCTGCACCCAAATTGGGCGCGAAATAATTCATTTAATGCAATTTGTACAAGAGTGCGCCTACTACTGGCTTACTTGGGTCGCCCTGAGTCGATTGACACCAAAATCATCCAATTCGGCCCACGGGTTCGCTCACACGCTCGTTATTAGTTATTACTGCAATTTTTAAATAAGCAGGATTACCGCGGATAATTGGTAGCGTAAAAACGTAGCACGTGAAAACGCTCATGCATTCAGTCAGTCTGGCAACGCCGCATATGCTGACCCGAGTGGTGCCGATCGGTTTGTTTACATCTCGGTGCTCTAAAATGCAGGATTACCAAAATATTTTTTGTGCAAAGGTAAAAATTTAGGTTAGCTGCAGTTTAAGATTTGTGGGTACTTGGTACAAAAATTTCTGTGTAATGTAAAAAAATGTGTGTAGACCGTAACAAGAGGGTTAATTTATCTCTCCTTCCTATATTACTGGCTCTAGGAACGGTAGTTCAAAGTGGGCGATGTACACTGCAAAATTAGCCCAATGAATAATGTTAGAATAAATGAAGCTACCTATGTTCATCGAAATGGCCTCCAGGACTAGATTTAAGGTGTTTGTAGAGTTCGCCCTTCCCAGCAAATTCCAACACTAAATAAATACGATAATCATCATGGAACCACGTCAAAAGTTCTAGTATATTTGGATGTCTGCAATTACATTTTATACACAATGTAAAATTACGAGCTTTACTTGCAACTTACTTTAAATGAGACTGAATCTCAATTTCTCTTAGAATTTGTCGTTCAACACGACCTTTCACTATTTCCTCCTTCACTAAAGTTTTTAAAGCCACAACGTAGCCAGTCTGTTTTTCACGTGCTATAAACACTCGTCCAAATTTGCCACGACCCAGTCGGGATCCCAGGTCAAAGTCATCCAAACACCACTTGTAACTGTTGAAAAATATTATTAAATTAAGTTCGTAGTTTGTTTACCTTAATCGTACTCGGGATTTTTATAAGCTTCATGCGACATCATATTTACTAAGAGATTTACAGTTCCATCATAGTATTCTTTTGGAATTGCAGTATTTTCAAGATACTTTTCCGCTTGTCTGTCGACTTCTCTCTTTATATGCGGCATTTTCAAAGTATTTTCAGTGTTATGTAAAAAAGCACCTGTTACTGTCGGAATTCAAAACTGGTACTTAGAATAAATGAACCAAACACAATTCACTATACACTAGCAAACACAAAACAACTAGCAAATTTTAAAAACCGTTAAAATGAGAAACAGGTGTTTAAAAGTAGGGAATTTCTATTTATCTTTCGTTACTGGCCACGTTGCCACGTTGATTATTTTAGGTAAGATAAGTTTTGAGCCCCAGCTAGCAGCACGGCCTATGACGGAACTTCGAACAGAGCATCCGGGGGAAACTATGGAGTTTGCTTATAGATCTGCAAGGCCTCTTAAAAATTGGTTAATTTTATAAAATTGGCTTGTCAATGTTACTTCTGAAATCTTCCCAATCGCGTAATGAAACTGCATCCAACTTTCAAACAAAATATGAATTACTCACGTATTCCACTGATCTACTGGGACATTTACGGCCTGTTGCAGAAAGCAATGTTAAGTCTGGTGTTAGCTAACGCGACGTCAAAGTGAACAAAAACGAATCAAATCTCAAATGATTATGGTAACTAATAGGTACATTAGTAAACAAAATTTGATGCGATTTTGTTCCCTTTGACGCGACGTTAGCTAACACCAGACTTAACATTGCTTTCTGCAACCGGCCCCTAGTCTTTCCAGTGATCGTAAATGTTTTGAATAAGAATTAATTAAATTTTGTAATTTTATAGCAAAACTCTTTATAAATTGGTTTCAGATTGAATAAAGCTTTAACATGATTAATGATTAAAGTTCACCGTTGTTTTACCTATCATACAAAATATTCCAAGCGATTTACTAACTATTGCTGGAAAATTACTGCTTCTACTTTGTTGACTGATCTTGTCATATATAATGCAACTAGTGGGTTCTTGATTATCAAATAATCATTTCTGTTTACATGAGATATATTGTTTGGCAATTACGGGAGTCCGAAGGACGAGCGTTATTGCCTAAAACAATATATCGAGTGGAAACAGAAATGATTTGATAATCAAGAAGACACGAGTTGCATTCGGCTAGATTATATCACGAGTCAATAAACAACGTTTGAACAGTGTATTTTTAATATTAAAAGTACAGTTAATGTGGTTGTTATGACAATTGTACTGACAGCAGGTAACGTGATGTTTGTGAAGGCGTGTGATTATCACCTATTAATCAGAAAGGTATGTGATTGTCAGTTGCTATGTACATTATCAAAAGTTAGTACATGCGTAACTATGCAGTTTGCCGTTTTTCATTGGTTGACGTTAGAGGGAGTGGTATAATCACTTTTTTGCACTACTAGTCTCAGAACGCACCGTTATTGGTCTATTTTTAGGTCGTGAAGTTGATTTTCTCCACCAAGGGAGAGAAAGTAAAATAAACAATTTTCACCGTGGTAACTAATAAATTGCTAAGTTACCAAATATGACTATTTTAATTTTGACGTTTTAAAGAGCTGTATTGTCAGGTTGACAGTTAAAATATTTTCGAAATTTGTTGGGAATTTAGGTATTAAGCCGTTTGGTAGTGCAAAAAATAGTATATACACCACGGTAGCGAATCGTCTTATAACCTTCGCGCTTTAGATACTTCGCGCTGCGCGCTCAGTATCTAATATGCGCTCAGGTTATAATACTGCGCTTCGCTACCTTGATGTATAATATACTATTAGATCTCTTATAGTATATTATGATACTACTGTCTCGGTCACACCGAAAATACAGTGTGGAACCTTATGGATTGCACCGTTGCCAGCCTTAGCATCGCTTGGGTCGGTCCATATATATAATACACATATATTGCTAGTAGGGCCTCGGAACGCTAGAAAACATTACGGCGCCGACATAGTCTCACTTAGAGTATAACGCGTCTCGTGCGCATGCGTGGGAATTCGAACTCCGCCTTTAGAAGCGAATTTTAAACTTGACCACTTCCCCATTGGGCGGACGACGCCGTCGCCCTTGCGCACCGCCCACCGTTATACATTGAAGAGTTGGTTGTCTGTCTCACTTCCTTGGTGAGTTTCCCACTCATAGCCGGTAGCAATATAGTAAGTATTAGATATATGGGTCGGTCAACTATCAGGTCTGGTCTCAGGAAAACTTAGCCGCTCGCGGCAACGCTGCGCTCCTTTCTGATCTTTCCCTCATTTGAAATACATTGGCTATGCCATATATGTATTTTTTGCGTTTAATACATTTATTGTCAGCATGCTCCATGTATTATACATACATTGCTAGCAGGGCCTCGGAACGCCCGAAAACATTACGGCGCCGACATAGTCTCATTTAGAGTATAACGCGTCTCGTGCGCATGCGTGAGAATTCGAACTCCGCCTTTAGAAGCGAATTTTAAACTTGACCACTTCCCCATTGGGCGGACGACGCCGTCGCCCTTGCGCACCGCCCACCGTTATACATTGAAGAGTTGGTTGTCTGTCTCACTTCGTTCGTGAGTTTCCCACTCATAGCCGCTAGCAATATAGTAAGTATTACATAAATGGGCTATGCTAGCCACACTGTATTCTCGGTGTGACCGGGATCACAGTGTACAATTACGCCTTTAAAGCACGTGCGACGAGTTTAAGAGCACGACGCAAAGCGGAGTGCTTTTAACGTCGCTAGTGCTTTAATGGCACTAATACACGTGTATCATACACTATTTTTACTTCCTTTTACTATAAAGGAAGTATTGGATTCACCCCAAAAATTCGAAATTGAGTTTTCAACAGATCTTCACGTTTTAGAGTCCCCTGATCCCAAAAAACATTTTTTTTTTCATTGGTCTGTCTGTCTGTGTGTCTGTCTGTGTGTGTGTCTGTCTGTGTGTGTGTCTGTCTGTGTGTGTGTCTGTCTGTGTGTGTGTCTGTCTGTGTGTGTGTCTGTCTGTGTGTGTGTGTGTCTGTCTGTGAACAGAATATCTCAAAAACGAAAAGAGGTATGGCGTTGAAACTTCATATATAAGGTTTGTGTACTATGTAGATGAGACAGCAAGCATTTGAAGAAAATCGCATAACCGGAAGTAGGTGTTTACTTTTGAGATTTTTCAGTTTTTTTTTTATTTTTTCAAAAACGGCTATAACGATTTTTTTTAAACTTTACATTTTTACTACATTTTTAATGTGTATTGATGTGAGATAGGTGATTTTCCAGTTGAATACTTCTAAAGTGGGTTTCTTTTGTTTTTTTTTTCTATTTTTTTTATTAACTCCTATTTTAAATAAAACACTCAGTATATTATTACATTTTTGAATTCACCTTAAAATTCTAGAGAAAATTTGTCTCTTCAACTAAAGCTCTATTTTGTACCGTTTTTGTAGTATTTGTAATTTTTGAAAATTTTTGACAAATGGCTAAAAATTAAAAATGAAATTTTTGACTAATTATAAGAACACTGTAAAAGGAAGATGTGTGAGTGTATCACACCAAATTTTTTCTCATCATAATGGAATGTCCATGCAAAAAACAAAAGTAGTTTTGAATTGCCGGCCTTTAAATTCAAGCTGACATAGATTGTTTTGTAATAAGGGGCATAGGGTAATAAAAGTGGCGAATTTCCTGAAGTCGTAAGGATGATTTAAGTTGACCTAATACCGCCCGTATTGTAAGAATTCTATAATTTAACAACATAATTATTAAATGTTGGATTTATGGATTGCTTTGACGCCTATCCCTATCCTCATTCTGTTAGCAGCAAAGTTGCCAACTGTACCGTAATTACCTAATCCGTAATCCGTAAGGTATCTACTTTACGAACTACATTCCCGTAGAAGCGCGAAAAATGCCACGATTGGCAATGTGTCCATTATTTTTTACATTTGTGCATTTTAACTTTGTGAATAGTGAGGTTTTGATTTTTTTAGTAGACATTAGACATTTTCAATTATACATATGTTCTTTCTTTTGTGTAAATATTGGCGCATGCGTCGAACCAGTAATTACTCAACCAATCCCGTTACGTTCATTACGCTGCGCATAACCTCAACTTGGTGATTAATGATACAGTTAAAGGTGTAAAAGAAATTGAATCTTTTTTTGCTACTGTTAAAACATATACACATTTTTTGGATTAAGCATAAATCGGTGGGATATTTTAAGTTCCAATACGAGCGAATCCGCTACAAGATTAAAGAAACTTAATCCTATACGATGGTCTTCCAGAACTCAAACTTTCACCGCAATCGAATTACGTTTTAAATATATTACTACTGCTTTGAATAAAACAATATTAACATAAAAAAAGGAAGAATGCGATGCGGAGAGAAGAATCCTAACCAGAGTCGACAATTTTGAATTTGTGATTCTTTGTGTTTTAGTGAATAACATTTTGGGGGAATTTGACATCACTTAAAAAATGCTACAGAATCCAGACACGGATTTGATGAAAGCTACAACCTGTATTATAACACCTCTAGAATATTTACAGAAATATCGAAGTGAGTACCTTAATGTTGAATTAGAAGCAACCAATTTAGCCAACGACGGGAACATATGTCCTACATTTCAAAAAAAAAGCAGAACGAAAGTTAAAAGGCATTTTGACGATCTTTTGGAAGATCAAAGATTATCAGATTCTAATAAGTAATTTATTTCATACTGATTTCAAAAATTACACTTATGTAGTTCTAATTACAATAAATACTATAAAAACAATATCACACGAATTTCAACAAATAGCTATTTGTGCAACACTTTTAGCACGAGTTTGCTCACACTATTTTTTCTTCGGCCTTAAATTTACTGTTATAATCCATAAATGTAGATTTAACAAAGTTTTGCATCGATGACAGTTACAATTTATGTCATAGTAAAGAGATGGCGGTGGTCGGCGCAGGTTTCTGCAGCCGGTAGCTGTCAAAGCGAGTTATCAAAGGTAATTATAATAGTACACATTTAACTAAATTTATTGTCCGCCATTGTACCTGCATAGTAATTCTACATAAAGGTCGTCTCTTCGTTTCTGAATATCAATTAACGTTTTCTGAATTAAAATGTACAAATCTGAATTACATGTTACACTTTCTGAATTAGAAATGAAAAACGTGTCTCGCCTAGTTCCAAAACGACTCTCGTAAACGTGACAACAATGCACGGAGTACCACAATCCAAAATCCACCAATAAAAATTCCTATTTTATTTCAAATAGTTTTCAAATCAAGAATGTGCCGCTCTTTTTTTACTGTAATTTCAATTGTCCCATATTTAATTTGGTCTGCAAGCAGGTCTAAAGAGTGTAACCTCTATAGTATGTTAAAATCGTGATTTTGTTAACTTTGAAAATTAATTCTGCAATGTCTCGTAAAGAAGTCGAGAAAGATGCAGAAACGTATTTGGAGACTACTGAAGTTCCGAAAGAGCATCACAAAGCAACTAAAAAGCTTCTAGTGAATATAATGTCGCATGAAGCCTATAAAAATTCCGAGTATGATGCATGGTAGTGATGTCAAACGCTTTCTTTAGCAGTTTTTGTTACAGTTATCAATGGACTCTCGATGACTTCGAACTGGGGTCTCGCTTGGGTCGTGGTAAATTTGGACGAGTTTTTATTGCTCGTGAAAGGCAAACTGGGTATATTGTAGCTCTAAAGACCTTAATGAAAAGAGAAATAGTAAAAGACCGTGTAGAACGACAAATTTTACGAGAAATTGAAATTCAATCTCATCTGAAGTAAGTTCAAATTTGTGTTAATTATTTACATAGTAACTACATATACCAAATCCTATTTTATTTAGACATCCCAATATACTGGAATTGTTAACGTGGTTTCATGATGATTATCGCATATATTTAGTGCTAGAATTTGCTGGTAAAGGCGAACTCTACAAGCATCTCAAATCGAGCCCTGGAGGGCATTTTGATGAATACAGGTAATTAACAAAAAATATTTACAGAAATAAATTTCCTGTATTTTAGAATTTTATTAACAATGAGCTTTTCAAATTATAGGTCAGCAAAGTACGTTTACCAAGTAGCAGATGCTCTGAATTATTGCCATTCTAAAAAAGTTATACACCGTGACATCAAGCCAGAAAATTTATTGCTTTCTATAACAGATGACATAAAATTAGGTGACTTTGGATGGTCAGTTCATGCTCCATCGTTACGGCGTGTTACTATGTGTGGCACATTGGATTATTTACCACCTGAGATGGTGGAAGGCAATGAGTATGGAAAATTTGTTGATAACTGGTGCTTAGGTAAGCAAATTTAAAGCTGCAGTAACTAATCAGTAGGGTCCAGAAAGCTTTAATGATAATACAAATTTACAAAACTGAATTTTATTCAATAATTTCTTATCTTTATTCCCATTATATTTTTTCAAAAACAAGACATTTGGTTCTAACATTATCAATGGTTGTCCAAACCAAACTTTGTATTAAAAAGTATGTACCATATGTAAACCTGCCAGTGTTTTATAAAATTTCGATATGCTTAGAGATAAACTGCAGAATTTCCAGAAAATAAACACCTTTGAAGTGTGAGTTGCGCATGACTATCATTCTGTAGTATTAGATAACTAAGGAATTCCGTACTTGATCTACTGCACCACATGCAGTTATGCCGACTTTTTAAACTAAGATAATAATTAGAGGGGTGCGACTGAGGGTTTATTATCTGTAGGGGTTTCACAAACAATATAAATTACAGTGAGAGAAGAATAATTATTCATTTACTTATGCACTATTAACTATTACACACAGGCAACTTGGAGTTATTTTAATAGTTATTTTGACTATTTCCCGCATCTCTTACTATCCAATCAAATGCCATGATTTTTCAAAATTCAACCAATCACGTGCTTTTATAGTAGCAAAAAATCTAAATTTTCCCTTGGGATTTTATCAGTTTCTTTTACCACTTATATCCATGGCAACCACTAAATATGTTGTTTTAATCAAGGTGGCATTTGAAAAACATCATATAAAACTGTCATTGTGCATCAGTACAAATGTCAAAATGAACCGATACTTGTTGAATGTTGAACTCAAGATTTGGTGTTTTTTGGCAATGCCCCTCGACAAACTAACTTTGACTTGTGCCATTGCCAAAACAAAATACTTTCGTAAAACATTTTTACTGGCAAAATCATTTGCCCTTAATACATTATTACTGACAAAATCACTGTACACATTTTGAATGTAGAGCAATAAGGCATACGTATTTATTACAATAATTTTAGAAATTAAAAAGTTACCGGACAGTTTACACTTTACTAAATTTTGATCTTTCCAAAAATATTCAACATAGCTACTGAGTTAAAGGTTTCAGCATTGAGTTATTTGCTTGAAAAGAGAAGTTCATTGTCTTGAAAAACAAAAAAGATTTATAGTATAAGGGTATTTCAAAAACATGGTGCCAAATTTAAGGAGGTTGAAACAAAAATTTTGCATATATATTTTTTCTTTTAAATCCCTCCCTTCTGTGTTGCACCGTCTCCTAAAGCGCAAAACGTTAAGTTAAAACATTTAAAAGTAGTTGGCACAACCAAACTGATTAACATAATGTAGATGAATGCCCTCGTCTTTCGGGTTTATGGTTTTCGGGTAATAAAAGTTTGAAAGAAACGGCAATAATTGTATTGAAAATCGGTCAAAATTTTTGTACATAAATTTGTATTTAAACTGAAATATCGAACTAGAAATCCTAATTTATTTTAAAAGTTTAGTTTTTTTAGTTTTTTATCAAAATAATATTTTTTTGCAAAAAAATTATATTTATGTATTAACACGTTAATCGCCACGTGAAGCTAACGTGCATTTCAATCTTTTTATTTACAGCGCCGTGTGATGCTAACTTGCATCTCACGTTGAAAAGTTTTCGTGGCCGTGTGATTCACTGTAGCTTCTCATTGTGCGTAACTTTACATGCTTTGCCTAATGCACGTGGCCTCCTATACCCAACAACACATTTACCCCTTGGATAGCGTATTTGGCTGCCTATTTATAGGCATTTCAATATTAGATATGTTTTATTGTTTCTTCTACGTAGTTGGCCCTTGAGACCCATTTCTGAATTTGTATTGCGGCGATTAACGTGTTAAGAGCATAATCAATAGATTATAGCACGAGGAATGTTTAAAGCGCGACACAAAGCCAAGCGAAGACCTTTAAATTTCTTAACAGTATAATCATGATTAGGCACGTGGTACATACATTTTGTTTTGGTTCTCAAAATGGATAAAATTCAAGGATTCAGTATTTTGGCTACAGACTACTGCGTCATCGTTATGCTAGCGCTGTGAATTTCTGGTGTTATATGGTTAGTATGCAGATTGTTAGTGTTTCTATACTTCATTGTTGGTGCTTGTTATTAGGGATCGACCGATACCGATAATAGGTATCGTCATATCGGCCGAATTAGGGATATATCGGTGTCGGTCATATCGGCCTTCCTTTTGCCGATATTTCCTTTCAATATTTAATATTTTAATATTTATTATAAGAAATGGACAATATGGGGTATAAAATATAACTAAAGTATGATCAAACATTATTTTCATCTAGTATGGCTATGGAATAGTTCCTAATTTATGAATGCAACTACGTTTACACTTAAATATCAATCTTGACATTTGACATTTAAGCGAGTCGTAGTTGTATTCATAAATAAGGAACTATTCCATAGCCACACTAGATAAAAATAATTTTTGATCATACCACTTCCCGCGAGGTATGAATGGTCCTCTACACCGAAAGGTAAAAGAGGCTATAGATTATGAATGAATGAATGAATGAATATACTATCAAATATTGAAAATTCAATTTTAGTAAATTATTATGTAAAAATATTAGGCACTCAATCAAGTGTTGCACCATGCAGCAAAATATCTTCCAGCTTTGCCTCACTTCTGAAATGCACTGTCTCAGCAAAAAACATTCGATCAGGTAATGCTTTTTCAAGGTCTTGTATAATCAGAAATTGTTAACAATACTAACTAATATGCTACGAGTAAAAATTATTGTGTTAAACTGCGTTATCGAAACGAAATTACAAGAAAACACCTGCATAAACAAACTTAAGCATGAATTCGTATTTAAGGGATTACCCCGCCCGTATCCATCAAGCAGCTGCACACACGTACATGCATGTAGTCAAAAAAGTAGTGGAAAAGAGCAATGAGAATATATCGGCGTATCAGTCTCGATTATATTGGTATCGGTCAAAAAACCCGTATCGGTCGATCCCTACTTGTTATACTGCTTAGCAACTTTATAGGCCCTAGGGCCATAAAAACCATTTTACACTCGCTATCGATGGCCAATTAACAAGGTTATGGTTCCAAAATGAAATAAAATATGTTATGATACACAGTTATTCAGCAAAATACCTTACGTCATAATACTTATTTTTTTTTTTTCGAAACTAAAGTATGATTAAAAATTATTTTCATTTAGTATGGCTATGAAATACTTCCTAATTTATGAATGTAACTATGTACGTTTACACGTAAATGTCAAACTTGATATTTGATTTTTAAGTGAGTTATAGTTGCATTCATAAGTTAGGAAGTATTCTATAGCCATACTAGATGAAAATAATTTTTGATCATACTACAGGGTGTCCGGGAAAATGTGGGAAATCTCCCAGATATTAAAAAAACACGTGAAAAGAATACTACAAGTTTATATAAACTTTTTTTGTATAGGTCTCTTCTTCGGAGATATGGGCTCCCAAAGAACACCAATGGAATCAAGTTTTTTACACATAATTATTGAACCACCAGGTATATTCCATTTTTTTTAAAATATGATGTATACCAGGTAAGACCCTTCAAATTACTATCCAAGAAAGTGTTGTGAATTACTCACAGCTGCAGGGACGGTCTAGCTGTGACACTTATAACCCCATTTTTGTACGCCCTGTATGATAAGAACTTTGGACTTAAACTAACTAAGCAGTTAAAGTTTAAATTTTTATTGAAACTATGTTGGTGACGGGAAAATTCCTCTTTTTCATATTCAACCCGACAAAAGTTAGGGGACTAACAGTGTAAATAAAATAACGCTTTTTCGAAAACGGTTAAGATTAGCGACATGAATGAAGAGTACTTAATTTTTAGGCAATAGTTAAAGGTATGTAAAAAACGTCCAAAGTTCTTATCATACAGGGCATAAAAAATGGGGTTATGAGTGTCACAGAGCTAGCCCGTCCCTGCAGCTGTGAGTAATTCACAAGACTTTCTTGGATAGTAATTTGAAGCCTTACCTGGTATACATCATATTAAAAAAAAATGGAATATACCTGGTGGTTCAATAAATATGTGTAAAAAACTTGATTTCATTGGAACTCTTTGGGAGCCCATATCTCCGAGGAGAAGGTCTATACGAAAAAAGTTTATATGAACTTGTAGTATTTTTTTCACGTGTTTTTTTTCATATCCGGGAGAATTCCCACATTTTCCGGGATACCCTGTATATTACCTTGATGAAAAAACTAAAACCTAAGAAAGTTTTTAAATAAATCAGGCTTTCAGTACATATTTTTTACTTCCTTTTACTATAAAGGAAGTATTGGATTCACCCCAAAAATTCGAAATTGAGTTTTCAACGGATCTTCACGTTTTAGAGTCCCCTGATCCCAAAAAACATATTTTTTTTCATTGGTCTGTCTGTCTGTCTGTCTGTGTGTGTGTCTGTGTGTCTATCTGTGAACAGAATATCTCAAAAACGAAAAGAGGTATGGCGTTGAAACTTCATATATAAGTTTTGTGTACTATGTAGATGAGACAGCAAGCTTTTGAAGAAAATCGCATAACCGGAAGTAGGTGTTTACTCTTGTGATTTTTCAGTTTTTTTCGATTTTTTCAAAAACGGCTCTAACGATTTTTTTTAAACTTTACATTTTTCTTACATTTTTAATGTGTATTGATGTGAGATAGGTGATTTTCCAGTTGAGTACTTCTAAAGTGGGTTTCTTTTGTTTTTTTTTTCTATTTTTTTTATTAACTCCTATTTTAAATAAAACACCCGGTATATTATTACATTTTTGAATTCACCTTAAAATTCTAGAGAAAATTTGTCTCTTCAACTAACACTCGATTTTGTACCGTTTTTGTAGAATTTGTAATTTTTGACTAATTATAAGATCACTGTAAAAGGAAGTTGTGTGAGTGTATCACACCAGATTTTTTATAATTAAATTCTTAACATTAAAAAGTTCTAATAAAAACATCTAGAAAAGTTGATAATTTCAACGCCTTAAAGTCATACGTAAAAATGTAAATAGATTGCCAATTTTTATACATAATTTGTTAAGTGATAGGAAATAGATTCAGCGAGAAAATCTCATTTTATATTTGGCATTCAATTTGAAAATATTGACAATAGGTAATTGATTATTACAAAGCAAGTGTAATTCTTTCGGTAAGAACTGATTTCCAGAAACTAGTCACGGTATTATAGATTTCATGGGAAACCAAGAATTGATTGGTAGAAATGTCAAAATGCTGAGATCTGGTTAGTCTAAATTTATAAAATGTGATTTTCATATGTCGCAGTCGGAAAAAACTGTCAGTTTGCAAACTGACTAGTTAGTTTGCGAACTGCCCGACGTTTTCTAAAACGCTTTTAAAATACAGATCGTTGTACAATCGGACTGAAATTTCCAGTCAATTTGTAAACGGCAGAAACACGCATCCGCCGCATTGTCAAATCTTCTAAACCGAGTGTAAAGTGTTTAGCGCTTATTTGAACGGTCAGCTGTTTCTGCATTGGTAAGCAGCGGCATTAATGCAAATTTATTTGTTATATACCGAGTTACATACTGTCTTATATTGATACGTGAATATGGAAACAACCGTCGAAGTGCCTACAAAACCTAACACAACTCAACCTAACGTTTTTTTAAATAGAATTTTATTTTATTTGTTTTTATGTTATTTTTTTTAATGTATATTACATTACCTAAATGATGAAAAATATAATTTTATAAATGTGTTTTTCTTCAAGGTATATTTAATAATGGATAAAGTGGATAATGTAAAATAAAACAGTATTGGTTTATTTGTTTTAGAAACTGACTGAAATTATCTCGGCAGATTCAAAAATAATGATAGTTTATAGTACGTTGCTATACCAATAGTTAAGGAGTTGATAATCCGTTGAAGGCGTGGCTCGCGGTTTACAAACTGGCTGAAAATTTCAGTCCGATGGTAAAACGATCTGTTTTTTTAAAGCGTTTTAGAAAACGTCAGGCAGTTTGCAAACTGTCGGTTTTTGGAATCCGACTGCGACATATATAATGCAACTAGTGGGTTCTTGATTATCAAATAATCATTTCTGTTTACACGAGATATATTGTTTGGCAATTATGCGAGTCCGAAGGACGAGCGTGATTGCCTAAAACAATATATCGAGTGGAAACAGAAATGATTTGATAATCGAGAAGACACGAGTTGCATTTGGCTAGATTATATCACAAGTCAATAAACAACGTGTGAATAGTATATTTTAAATATTAAAAGTACAGTTAATGTGGTTGTTATGACAATTGTACTGACAGCAGGTAACGTGATGTTTGTGAAGGCGTGTGATTATCACCTGTTAATTTGAAAGGTATGTGATTATCAGTTGCTATGTACATTATCAAAAGTTAGTGCATGCGTAACTATGCATTTTGCCGTTTTTCATTGGTTGATGTTAGAGGGAATGGTATAATCAGAAGTAATACTATAAGTACTTCGATATTATCGGGTTATATGTCGATAACTTGTTGCACAATAATAAAAGAGTGTCAGTTTGACAGGTTAAATAGTCCGACCGCATCAGCGGGAGGATTATTCCTTCAAACTGACACGATTTGTTATTGTGCAGGAAGTTTGAGACGTATAACCTGTTCGAAGTACGCATTGTATTCGATTTGATTATTTTTTGAGCAAATTTTAATATTAGAATCAAATAAATATTTTATTAGCAGCTCGATTTGTTTGTATTAACCTAGCTGAAAGTCATCTCCATGAAAACAACATCAAGTTACTCTAGTATAATCGAGTTTGTGTAATCGAAATTATACAAGATAACTTAACCAAATCCAGCCTTCTGATTGGTTGAGATCGCTACGAAAAAAATAATCACTTATAATACCATGAGTAGTCAAAGTTATGTCGAATATTTTTGCTGTGGTATCACGAATGTCCATTGCGCTTAGGTTCAATTAGGACGAGTCCTAATTTTAAGCGCAATGGACATGAGTAGTGATACCACCGCAAAAATATTCTACTTAAGTTTGACTAAGAATGGCATTCGAGGGACTATTCAATGAACCAAACTACTTTTTCAAATTAGTTTTCAGTAAATCTAGCACGAAACTACGCAATTTCTATAATAACAGAACACTAATACTGACTTTTTGTAATACAAATCAAATTTGTTTAAAATATTCACTATACCACTAGTGAAAATTGTCGATTATTTTCACTAGTGAAAATTGTCGATATAGTTCATTTTTATTGGATCAAAAACGCCAAATCTTGTATTTTTATTGGTCAGTTTTTGATAGATGACAAGTGAGTTGAATAGTCACTTTAATACTCCCTTCCAGTTTTCAGTAAAATGACAAGAACCTTAATTTAACCTCCCCTCTTAAGTTTGGTACCATGTTTTGAAACACTCCGTATTTATCACTAACCATTATTTTTGCAGGGATTTTATGTTACGAGTTCTTAGTGGGACGCCCACCATTCGAAAGCAAGTCAAATGATGAAACATATGTAAAAATTCAACAAGTAGCTGTGGAATATCCAAGTAGCATGTCTGCTGGTGCTATTGATTTAATCTCAAAAGTAAGTCTTGATTATATTAACGTAGGGATGATATTAATTTATTTACTTTTAGTTACTGCGTCGTACGTCAGACAACAGAATTACATTAGAAGGTGTTATGCAACATCCGTGGGTACTTACTAATAAATGAATAATCATAAAATGAGTGTACTATTGTGTTCAATGACTGTGATTTAAATGAATTAATTTTTTTAAGTATTTTTTGTAGTATTATTTGTTTCTCTAGATATTGTAATCTGTATTTATTAAAAGAAATGTGTGAAAATCAGTCAACTTTCTAGCATTACAATGTAACGTTTCAATAGTACCTGCAAAGGGCGCTCCAGATTTATATCTCTGATAAACTCAATCGGAGAAAATGTTCACTCAAAGTGAGATGTATACGGTCAGGAAAACTAACTGTATGTTCTTAACCCTTTCCGTGCGACGCTCTCCTGGCGCTGACTCAACTGCATGTGAGGGAAACTGTTTAGCGTGTAATATTTGCTGCTTCTGGGCGTAAGCAATTTGTGAGATATCGTCACACACCTTTCGTTGCACAAGTGTCACAGGATCGTCGCAGGCATGAGGTGACTGCGAATAATTATTCCCACCATATAATACAACCCCAACTCCGAAACATGCAAATATTTGGTTACGCATGCATAAGATGTATTGCAATGTATATATACGGCTTTCGCATTGAAAGGGTTAACTAGATGTACAACATAATGCTTAATTGTATGAAAATGCTATGTACAGTCGCGGAATTAAAAATCCGGACGAGTCTTATAGAAGATTTTTGCAATTTTTGGATAATGTAAATTGGGCTTTGCGTTTCTAGGTTAGCAATTGACAGTTAAACAATGAGGCATGCTGTCATATACCAGTAATTATTTTGACTTTGACTAATTTTACCAGGTAACGTGATAAGTAAAGTAAAGTAAAATATACACTGAATCATTTTAAATGTCCGGATTCTTAATTACGCGACTGTACATTACATAAATTAAAGATTTCTTCTGCAGACTTGTTTCTTCGTTCCTATGGTGAACTGGAACACACTCAGAAGGTAAGTATCGGTGTCAGCGAGATTTGTCCTGGTGCGAGGTATGTATTTCGGCCCTGTATGTCGGATGTCTGCAACGCGGCTTCAAGATAAGCGGTTTGTTTACAATTAGTGCTCTGCAAACAAACGCATAAGGGGATAAAGGGGATACCTGCGGCTCCGGAATTGTGTAAGGACTAGTGATATGCTGATGGCTCAGGATGGCCAGGCATTGTTCCCCGAGAAGCTGCACCGTGAATTTGTCCCTGCTGAAATTTGCTCGTTTTAGTGGGCAAATGGATTTGACAGCTCGACGTCTGCTTGCTGTGAATTCATTTTCTCTCGGACTCCAGAGGCGGGCTTTGACTTCGGGCTCCAGAAAGTTATCTTTAAACGTCCAATGCGGACCCTCCAGGTAAGCTTAATAAATGCGGCTATATTGCTCGAGCTGCCTTCATGCGGAACGTGCAATATGATTCCTATAGGTACAGTTAGTAATTGATTTCGAATATTTTTGCCACTTACGGTCGTGGGGCTTTAAATTGATAGGAAATGTGTTAGGAGACGGGCAAACACCGCCACAATCTAACGCACAGGTTGGGGTTCAGGTGGATACGTTAGGAGACGGGCAGACACTACCGCAATCTAACGTCAGGAGAGGGGTTTGGGAGAAGCGAAGTCCAGAGACCCAAGTCGGACTGGTGGTCGGGACCGGTGGACTCAAGTGACTTAAATGGTTGCGGAGTCTTCTTATATACTCATCGGGCGGCTTTATAGGTACAGCAGCTCTGGGTATCAATGAGTGGGAGGCGGCGCTGGGGTTGTTTCTTTGTCTCTTCGCGGATAGCGGGTACGTGATTTGTTATCCACAGTTCGAGCGCCGGATAGATGTAACGCTCGATTAGGTCATGTACAAATTTAATATATTTTCAATGTTTAATTAAAATTTGCTGCAGAAGCTAGCGTTACAACAACATATCAGCAGATATACAGAAATCTTACAGATTTAAAGATTGTACAACAATGTATACAGGGTGTCTATAAATTATTTAACCGATCATAACTTTATTATTCATAAATATATCAGAGGGAACCTTGTTTTGTTTTAAATACCATTATGCTGACTACAAGATAACCAATTAGAATTGTAAACACTGCCTATACAAAATTAGACCGTGCGCACCCTTTATATATGCATATACAGTGTGTCCAAGATAAGGAGAACCAGTAAGGGGATCTTGTTAATGGTAAGAGATACAAATGTGGTTAAATGGACGTACCTAAGGGACTAACAAAATGACGCCTAGAAATCCGTGATGTGATTTTTCGTTTTTCAGTTTTCTTAAAAAACCGAAATGTCGTTTCCAAGCCAGCATAATCATGATACCTGAAATGTTACAACAAAAATTGCAAGAAAGCACTGAAAAAATAATTACTTTGGAATATTTAACGAAAAATTACTTAAAAACTGAAAACTTGGACAACTGCATAAACATAATAAAAACCAAATATGGTAAACTGAAATATTTATACCTAATTATGCCTTTTATTAGTGGATGCTTATTATTGTTTTCAGATGCCCATGTATGTATCTTGCGAGATGAAGATTGCACTTTAGAGGCTTTTTTGTTCAAACTCCTACCATAAAGAGCACAATGAATGCATTTCCAGAGTTTATTGCAGTGGATGCTACATATGAATTATTAAAAATAGGATTACTTGTTTCTTATAATTGTAGAAAACGGTAATTGTCAAACTGAAATAGCAGCCGTGTATTTTGGCATCTGAAGATAACGAAAGTTTTAGTTGGTTCTTGGAAACATTCCAGAGTAAAAATCTAGCATGGATGAACATGAAGTGCATTATGACAAGGATTTAACCGAAAGGAATGTCATAAGGAACTGTTTTCCTGATATACACAACAAAAATTTTTCATCAGGAAAAGCTGATTCAAAAACTGGTTTATGCCAAGACATATCAAGATTATCAAAAATATTTGGAAAGCTTGAAAAATTGTGCCCCTTGAACTGTGTATGACTATTTCATGAAAAACTGGAACAGTAGTGAAGATGAGTGGAAATTAAGAACAACTTTTTAAATGACACCGACTGATAACCGGCTATAATTATTAACGCTAAATTAAAATCAGTGATAAACAAAAATAGTCCCTTAGAACATTTTATAAACAGCCTATTACAATCATTTTAAGTTTGAAGGCAGAGAAGAATCATAAACTAAGTTTTGGTATTTTAAAGAAACCCGTCAATGTTCTCAGAAAATACAGATGAAAAAAATATTTTGAGTTACAGGTGAAACTTTTAAACATGTTTTAAGAGAAATTACTAATATTACGCTTTCTGCAGAAGGCTATTACATCATCACTGGAAGTCAAGGATTTACACAAACTACGATTTCTTCATGCAACTGTAATATATAATCAATGATCTTACCCTGAAAGAATATTTTGGCTTTAAGAAAGCATCTGCATGTGGAGGTATTTGACGTAACGATTATCAACCGGAGATGGACAATGGCTTATTACAAAAACAAGCAGCAAACGTTAATGTGTTTGCTTGAAAAAACAGTATCGAGAAGCTGTGATGATTTACCTAGTATATCCAATAATAAAATTAACATTGATCCTGTATGATTGACCACACAACAATATCGGCCAACAAGTATCTACAGCCAAAGAAGAAAGATGTATTTTGTAATGTACAGAACTGGCAGACTTGGCAGCTCAACGTACGGGCATGTTATTTCAGCAAAGGCTTAACACATAGAAAAATATCAAAGCACTGTGGCCCAATGATATTTCTGTCGCAATAGCACCCAAAGATGTTACAGACGAAACTGGCATAGCGTATGTTATTGACGGCAATGATGAAGTTTTATTTGACAATGTAAGTCTATCTGAATTTTGTAATGAGATGGTTCTCCAAGATACGAAAGAATCCTGTATTGCTGATGAAGCTTTATTAGATAGCGTAAACTCCTCATCTTTGGAGATATCTAACATCAACAAGGAGACAATGATACATGATACAAATGAAACATCTCAATTCTCTGATTGCGAAATCTCCTTACATGACACTCAATCTAATCAAAGCATTAAAGTAGTAAATGATCTCGTTTTGTCAACAATTAAAATGCCAGTTCAATTAAAAAACGAGGACGCCGAAAAAGACCTACCAGTCATAGGATTGCCAAAGAAGGAAAAAAGGAAAACCTTGGAATTTTCAAAAAAGCCTTATCAAGCAAAACAAGACTTAAATCTCAATTGTTTTGTTACTTCTGACATCGTTAAAGATATCAAGAATGGTAAGATTATTGAAGAGATCGATATTAGAACAATTTCTGAAAATGTACCTACCTCATTCCTTACTAGATAAGAAAATTGATATCTACTTGATTAAGTAAGTACCTAGTATAATAGGTAAGTAGTCGTTAAATTTTTAGCTACCTACCTATACACTTTTAGAAATGTTTGTACAGAGGAGGCGTTTAAAAAAATTGTCAATCTTGTTGAGCAAAAACGAATTCAGCAATGTTGGTGTAGTCCTGCATGTGATGAAGACACTAAAAAAAGCCATACGGCTCTTCGTTACAGTGGAGACATATTCATTGTGCAGGCTCTTCCAGGCGACTTAAATAGACGCTATGGTTTTGTAGAGATTGCTGAGTTTGACCTATTATTATATTCGAGTAATTTTCAATAAAAATGCAAGTAATTATTACTTATTTTATCGTATCCGTAAGATGTAAAGTAAAAATAAGTATTACCTACCTATCCTCCTGGAACTACGAAACTTTCATAAATAAGTGCCACATATGAGGGTACACTTACAGTTATGTAATATCAGGAAGGGTCATGATCTACTAACATGACTGTCCGATAGTTGGCTGTCCTGTACTATTTAGGTCCACTTAAACCCTACCGACCATGGCCAACTCTCGTGAGACATAGATTAATAGCAATATTGCGAAATTGTGATTTTATCACAAAAACCTTCACGTGGATTTTTGCAGGTGATAATTGTCTGTAACGTGTAGTATCGTTTGCATTAGAGAAAAAAATCTATATAGGTATTTACTCAGAACTTCCCTCTGAAGTATTCATTGTAACACTAAATAATTTTTTCAAAAATCAGAGGAAACTAAGGCTAACAATATCTTCAGTTTCTAGTAATACTGAAACAATAAAAGGAAACACTTGGTTATGCAGATTCGAACGGCACTGGCTGAGAATGCAATTCCAACTTTTGGAAATATGCTGCAAGCACATGGCCCGTTCCCTACATGCATCATAGAGTTCTCCTCATTTTCCATTAACCCTTTTTTTTTGTTCTACAGCATTTACCCCGTATCTGTTGGGTCCAATTTTCGTCAAGGGTAAAGCCTGAGCTATGTGCAAATTGTTATTTTTTTATATTTTCCAGTCAAACCAAAATAAACAAAATTTTATTTTTTAAGGTGCTCATTCCTTATATATTTGTCAGAAATTTTCTCGTAGACACATAATCTGCATGCAAAATATCCCCATCCTCCGACAAATGTTTTTGAGCTAAACCGGCAACAGATAGATAAACAGATGAGATTGAGAAAACCTGTTTTTCGTCATCTAGGGACACTGAAATTCGAAGATCTAATTTTTTTGAAGATTATAACACTTCCTTTGTCTTTTAGACGAGGGAAGTAATAATATGGAAGGTAGATAATAAAAAACAAGTTCTGACGATGAACCTCTACACGACAAATTGTTGGAATACAAAACCATTTTAACAGCACATGTACTTTTGAAATTGTTTATAAAGAATTGTGTCCTACAACAAAGTATTTGCAAACAGAAAATTTGGATTTGGTGCAACAAATAGAAAAAAGTTGTAAAATTACAGTAGAAAGCGTTGTGGTTGATGCCTACAGCTTTATAGAATCTATGGTTCCGAAACTAGCAGTTTTAAATATGGATATTTCCATAGAAGAGGAACTGTCAACGACACGTGTGTTGTTGACAGTAAGGCAAAAATGGACGGCGATTAGTGCAGCAGCGAAAGACCTAAGAACCCGCTGGATGTGCTCCGAGTTTTTACTGTTATCAAAGATGCTATCAAGGCAGCAAATATGTGTAGTAGAGAGTCGGCTCTCGACAGTTACTCGTCTGGTTATTGTGAGTACGTTTCATGAAGGAAATCCTAGTATGCAGGCGGCACAAAGACGACCCAGCAGAGCAAGAAAGGGCGCTTACACAGCCCAGTGCTTTCAAGACCTTTGAATGTAGTATATGTATCTATACATACATCATCTGCATTCAAAATATCGTCTTTCTCTGACAAATGGTTCTGGGGGATCGAAACGTAGAGATCTGAAGAAATATCAGGAGGTGATTCTTTCGCGATTACAATACTTCCTTCGTCTTTTAGGGGAGAGAAGTAAAAATATTCATCAAAGAGAGCCATGAAAGAAAATGATAGACATAAGCTACATGTGTAGCATTAATTCAGAAAGCAGGTAATTTTAATAAATGCAGCTGTCCCTTTATGTCACCATATTCATCGGGCCAACGCTATTTATGGCGAAGACAGTAAACCACATGAACTGAGACATGTGGAAGAAGCTTTACACAGGAATGGCTATAGTCGACGATACAGTATATAACTAGGAGCAAAAGGCACCAACATCAGTCTTTAGAAAACTTCTGAAGAAGCTGACAGCATGGGCAGCGAAACGTCAAGTTCAAATCGACGACCACAGCATAACCCTGAAGAACCTACTATTATACTAGCAACAGGCCGTAATTTTGCGTGGTTAAAGGTTTAGACACGTTGCTACTGACGACGTAACTAGTGAAACCATGTTATTAAACACAGTCGTTTTACAAACTTAAAACTACCAACTAAAAGTAAGTTTTACACGCTGTCGTAGATAAAAGTTACTTTTGAAACTAGAAACTGCACACAGGTTTTCATTTTTACACGATCGTAGAAAAATAGGATTATTTTTACAAATTTCAAATAATTCTACTGCAAACCAGTAATCTACTGTGATCGCAAATAAACATCAAACATTGAAAAATTGTAGGTAATAGGTTTCATTTTATTGAATATAGCTATTTGTAGGTATACCACAGCAGTGAACTTTAATTTTCTATTACGAATGTGCATTTAGTCGTAGAGGCCTGAAGGGCCGAGACAAATATATTACATGAGCGATAAAAAGAAACCTCAGCGCTGAGGTGCACATTATGTTAATTTTAAATTGAGAAACTGCAAAACGTTTTAACTTTTTTTTACCAACGCTTACAGGTTATACTAACGTTTTCTGTCACCCCGCCAACTACAACAAGTCGTAAGCAATTGATTATTTCACTGCCGGTTCGTTGTATTTTAATAACTATTTCATCCATCTGTCGAACGATGTCATTTTATAATATTCCACCCTTGTGCTCATTAAGGGTACAAAGATAATTACTAATTAACTTTCTGGTAGCTAGTCGAGTCGGAGACAGGGTCAAGATTTCCCAGATATACATAAGAAGCGTAGCAAACCAAACACAGGATAGCTTTAAACAATTTAATATTGGTACTCAGAACTATTTACAAACGTAATCATAATTGTATAATTGAAAATGAACATTTATCTCGAAAATAAAAGTAATCCTTCGCTTCTTGCCCCTTGTCGCTGCAACCCGTCGTACAGCCGTGTAAACGGTGGTCTCTGGATAGCCCCCTCAGGAATTCTTGCGGAGACTCCTCTGGTAACTTCTGGACCGACTTCGAGGTAGGCGCGCGTTCTTCACTTGGCCCTCAGCGAAAGAGTTTCGGGCACATGTTGCTGTAATGTCAGGTTAATTAACTAAATATCGGATTCTTGCTTACGTGCCGGCAGTTTCCTAAGGGATTGGCCCTTAGTCAGAGAATTCGCGGTGTGATGTTGGTGTAAGGAGCGGTGTCTCTAGGATTCGGTGGAGGGATTCACCTGGTGAACGTCCTTGACCTAGCTGTTGGTGCGTAGGAGGTGATCTCGGGCTTCTCTGGTAAGTAGGATCCTATAGCCAATAAAAACATTAACCAATTCTTTCGAGGGGAGCAATTCTGTCTTTATACGGGCTTTTGAACTAGATATTACGAGACGCTATTGTCATATCTTAATCGCCAGCACTCGGGTTAAATAATTATTTCCAAAATGAAATTTAGATTGTTTGCTAAGCAAGTTATCTCAATAGACGGGCCTGGCGGTCTCTAAAAAAGGAAGAGTCGTCGCCGGCAAACACGTCTTAAGGATTTGTCAAATTAAATTATTAACGAATTCGGATTCCTTTATTTAATTTGGATCTCGGGGAAACAAGTTAAAATAAGGGCAGAACGGCGGAGCGGCTCTCAAGCGAACTTCGTCCCGTACCAATTCTACAGGATATGGGACAGGTTTCAGGTTGCAATCGTGAAGGCGGCCTTCTCTTTGAAGAAGTCTTCGCCTATCGCCGACTACGGATCAGGTCAGGAAAATGAATCTAAGGTAATTAATTAACTAGCCAGGACGGAACGGGATCGGGATCTAGGAGGGGAATGGATGCTGGTGAAGGTGTCGGTGTACAAGTGGATGAATGCCTTGCGGAGCGGTCGTGAAACTGCTTATAAGTGTTCGCCTTCGGGCTTCGTGCAGCGAACAACTTCCTCAGAGGGTTTAAGAGGGGGACCGGCGCAGAGATGCGCACACGTCGAGCGGGGGATCCGTTGATGACGCGCCGTTATCGCTGGACGGGCGTTCCAGATCTACAGCCCCTGATAATCAAAAATCGCTGAGGGAGAACGCGCTAATTAATTTGAATTTAAAAACGCGTTCGCCCGGGGCGAAACGTTACAATTTGACCAATGATCGCACTCGCTTTTTGAACTTTCAACCAATCAAAAATGGCTTGCGTCGATAATTATTGTTATATAACAACTTATCGGTAATACTCCACCTTACTCATTAAAATGATGATTTGTTAGTTTTTTTAATCGATTCAAGCAATAGCCACCTAAAATATATTGCGTGCATAGTTCGTTGCTTCGATAATGCTGACCAGATTGCACTCATGCTGGATTGTTTAGAAAATACGCCCTCCAGCGGTCGTGCAATCTAACCAGCATTATCGGCAAGTCACTATGCACTTAATACATTACTTACTGTTGATTATTTTTACTTCCTTTTCCAATAAAGGAGTACTTGATTCACCCCAAAAATTCAAAATTGAGTTTTCAACAGATCTTCACGTTTCAGAGTCTCCTGAACCCAAAAAACATATTTTTTTTCATTGGTCAGTGTGTGTGTGTGTGTCTGTGTGTCTGTGAACAGAATATCTCAAAAACGAAAAGAGGTGTGGAGTTCAAACTTCATATATAGGTTTTGTGTACTACGTAGATGCGACAGCAAGTTTTTGAAGAAAATTGCATAACCGGAAGTAGGTGTTTCCTCTTGTGATTTTTTCAAAAACGGCTAACACGACTCAGTCTCGCGGCCTCGTTGGAGGGCGGGCGAGGGTTAAGCAAAATGGCTTCCGGCGACTGTTGTTTTTGCCCTGGTAACTCAGTCGGCCAACGGTGCTTTCCCCGGTAGGCGGGGCAGACCTCAGAGTGAGAGCAAGAAAGAGAGAGAGAGAGAGAGAGAGAGAGAGACACAAATTTATTTACAACGGTTTAATTATTCTATATGTACACATATATACAGAAGATGGTGACGAGGACGCCTGGATGGCTCTGTCGGCGCAGGTGTTTCGGGGGGGGGGTAGTCCCGGGCTCTCCCGTTAGCGGTGCGGGAGGGGGCGCCGAAGGTGGCGAGGTTCCTGAGGCTGGCGGCGGCGCCGAGGGCTCGGCGTTCGGGCTCGGGGTCTGCTCGAACCGGACGGCGGCAGGCGGCGACTCCTGGGCGGGGGCGACGGGCGTCGGCGTTGCGAGGGGCGGGGCGCTGGGCGGCAGGGCCAATCCGGGGCGGTGCGCGTCTCGCGACGAGGGGGCATTGTCGTGGAGCGGCAGCGCGTTTCGGAGCGGCTGCGTCCTTCCGGCCGAGGGCGTTGTCCGCGGCGACTGCCGGGGATGAGCTGGGGATGAGCCGGGGCTGCTGGCTCAGGGGTGCTAGGGGGCGCCGGAGCGCTGAAGCGTGGCGCCTGGGGTCCCGGGAGGAGGACCAGGGTTCGCTTCCTGGGCGGTGGCGTGGGGGCAGGTCCACTTCTCGAACTGCCCAGGGTATGGGGGCGGCCGCGTTCCGGAGGACGGCGTTTCACAGCCGCTCGAACTCGTGGCGCTCGAAGGGCTCGGGGTGGAGGTGTAGTTCCCACTCCGGAAATGGGGAGCGGCGGAGGCCTTCGTCGCCGGGGACGGGGTTCCGCGGGTGAACACGGTCGGTCGGAGCGGGGGGCGGGTCCGCTGCACGGCTGGGGATGGAGGCGTGGTCGGGCGTCCGGGGCCGGTGTCCCTGGGGTGCTCCGTGAGGACTGGCTGGTTCGGGGGAGGCGGGCGACGTGGGCCCAAACAGATGGTCGAATAAAGCCTCCAACCTAAAGAAGAGCAAGGAAGGACAAACCAACACAATTAACAAAAGGAAACCGAAACAACAAAGGAAAACAAAACAATCAAACACTGAAAGGTGCGTTGGGGCGGCCTGCTTACGTCATCCTCTTTCCAATCTCTCCTCCGCACTGGAGGGTGCGTGTCAGAGCGGATGTCGCTGACTGAGCTGGTGGCTGGGGCGGCCCGTGACTGCGCGAAGTCCAATGACTCTCAGTCTCTAGTTCGCACAAGGGTGCGTGTCAGACTTAGAGTATCGAACTATGCTGGTAAATCGGCTATGTCCCGATGACACTTAGCCTCTAGTCCGCATAAGGGTGCGTGTCAGTGGAAGTGTATTGGACTCGCTGGCGAATCGGCTATGTCCCGATGACACTTAGTCTCTAGTCCGCACAAGGGTGCGTGTCAGTGGAAGTGTATTGGACTCGCTGGCGAATCGGCTAGAGCTGGATGCTGGTGGTTGAAGCTGCTGGCTGGAACTGCCTGCCCTCCTCAAGAGACCTCGGGGTTTATAAGGGCCTGGCCGGCTGTGTCTGCAGCACCCTTGCTTGTGATTGGCCGAACGGTAGTGGGGACGCTTGCAGATTTAATCTGATTTGCATCCGCGGCTCTGATCTCCGCGGCGCGAAGTGCTATCTTGATAAAAATGTCTGCAGCGTTTTCGTCTCAGAAAAACTCGCATTTTGAGCCTTTACTTCATATGTTTTGCTCGTCTAATAACAAAGTTGAGATTTGTAATCTCTTGGATAGAACTATTTGGCTTCGGGGCCGAGCTTTGAGTTTTTCTTTTTTTCTACGCCGCGGCGCGAAGTTCCCTCGGGTCGAAACCATGCGTATTGTTTTGGTCTAAAACCAACTTGAATTTTGAGTCCTTACTCGGCCTGTCCCGCTTGCAATTTACTATTATTATCCTCGATTAAACTTTTCCTATACTAACATCAATATGCTAGCGGCGCGAGCTTTTCTTTTGCTGCTGCCGCGCTCCGCGAACTGCTCTGTGTTCGGGTTCGTTGTCTCGCCTTCGCACTATTTCAGCGATTTTTGTGTATCCTAATAGGGCCCGTGTTTCTAATTTAATTAGCCCGTGCGATGTGTATTTCCATTGTCTTTTTGACCGCGGCCTGAACTCGGTTCTTTCCCAGTCTTGCCGGCGCCTGATGCTTTACGAGGGCCTTGTAAATGTTTCCGTGGTGACGGCATATTTAGCTGTTTGTGACAGGTTCCGGAAGCCTTTTACTGCCTTTGTTATGGTAGTGTTGGATCGTGTACCGATGTGCGTTTATGGAGTTTGTTTCTTCTGCGGCGCGTAATGGTCTGATTCGTGCATGTCCCCACATTCGAATCTTGCTCTCCCGCGCTTCCTAACAGAAACAATAGCGCCTAGCGGTGTGTAATCACGAGCCCTGCACTTGTTGCGGCGGCTTCCGGGCGGCGGGCGCGTTTGGCGGCCGGCGTGTCGCTTTTGTCTAGCTGTCGTCTTAGCTTTGATGTATTTATGGGGTTTTAGCGCTCGAGCGGGCCGTGGGAGCTTCTTACGCGGTTTTAGGACCGGCAGCTGTGCATAGCGTTCTTTGGGTTCGCGATGTTTTTATTAATGTTTGTTTGTTCTTGAGCCTAATTGCGTGGCGAGGGCGTACCATACGTACGTATGATGGCGGAGGCCCTTGCGTGCCTCTGGATCATATCACGGCTCTAACGATTTTTTTTAACTTCTCATTTTTATTACATTTTTAATGTGTATTGATGTAAGATAGGTGATGTTCCATTTGAATACTTTTAAAATGGGTTTCTTTTGGTTTTTTTTCTATTTTTTTTATTAACTCCTATTTTAAATAGAACATCCGGTATATTATTACATTTTTGAATTCAGCTTAAAATTCTAGAGAAAATTTGTCGCTTCACCTAACGCTCTATTTTGCACCGTTTTTGTAGAATTTGTAATTTTTTAAAATTTTTGACGAATGCTTAAAAATTTAAAATCAAATTTTTGGCCAATTATAAGATCACTGTAAAAGGAACTTGTGTGCGTGTATCACACCAGATTTTTTTCGTATCGATCTCAACCAATCAGAAAGCTGGATTTAGTTAAGTTATCTAGTATAATTTCGATTATACAATAGTATATTATACATCAAGGTAGCGAAGCGCAGTATTATAACCTGAGCGCATATTAGATACTGAGCGCGCAGCGCGAAGTATCTAAAGCGCGAAGGTTATAAGACGATTCGCTACCGTGGTGTATATACTATTTTTTGCACTACCAAACGGCTTAATACCTTTTTCCCAACAAATTTCGAAAATATTTTAACTGTCAACCTGACAATACAGCTCTTTAAAACGTCAAAACTAAAATAGTCACATTTGGTAACTTAGCAATTTATTAGTTACCACGGTGAAAATTGTCTATTTTACTTTCTCTCATTTGGTGGAGAAAATCAACTTCACGACCTAAAAATAGACCAATAACGATGCGTTCTGAGATTAGTAGTGCAAAAAATCGATTATATTAGAGTAACTTCCCTAGGCGACGCAATACATAAGTTTCGTCAACTTGATGTTGTTTTCATGGAGATGACTTTGAGCTAGGTTAATACAAACAAATCGAACTGCCAATACAATATTTATTTTATCCTAATATTAAAATTTACCCAAAAATTAATCAAATCGAATATGATGCGTACTTCGAACAGGTTATACGCCTCAAACTTCCTGCACAATAACAAATCGTGTCAGTTTGACAGAATAATCCTCCCGCTGACGCGTTCGGACTATTTAATCTGTCAAACTGACACTCTTTTATTATTGTGCAAAACGTTATCGACATATAACCCGATAATATCGAAGTACTTATAGTATTACTTCTGACGATTTCGTACTTCTTCATTGTCTATAAATATAGTATCTTATCATTGTCGATTAAAAAAAAAGTTATTAAACAAAATTACGCAGAATAGTTAAAGAGTAGATAGTAGGGGAAAGTGGGGCACATTCAACAAATTTTGACAGAATATTTTATTTTAAAATATCAGTTGAAGAAAAAAAATCACTGTATAATAAATTACAGACCTTTGCACCGAACCTAGACACAAAATAATTAAACAAAAATGTTTAAAAAAAATCTTTTATTATTATAAAAAACCGTTGCAAATGGTTGAATGTGCCTCTCCGGTGGGGCACTTTCAACCAACAGGTGGGACAGTTTCAACCACAGTCATTAAAAAAACTAAATAAGAAATTCACTCCAAAAATTTTGGCAACGCTCAACAATAACAATGGTAACATAAAAGGCAAACCTAGAATATATTTGTTTTATTAATTATAGCAAAAATTACGAAAAAAGTAACAGAAAACTGGTCGCCAGGGAAAATTGCAACATGACGGAGGGGAAGGCTTAGACCTGGAGATAGGCTTCCGTGTCGAGTCCTTGCTGAGCTCTCAAAGCATACATAGCAGGGGTTAAAGCAGCCACGACGATGCTAATACAGCCCTATACCGCCTGAAGTATCCCGCATGTGGAAGAAATCACCACTTCTGCAATTAATGCCCAAATCGGCCCTCAGGTACTGACTGTTATAAGGGGGAAGAAAGGTCCACGACAGCATACAAATGAAATTAAATGCAGTTCTGAGCAAACTTTCTACTGACCTTGTAAAATTTCCAGGCAACGTGCGAACAAACACTCGGCAGCTGGAAGGCCAAGAAGCTAGACGTGGCGCCAGCGCGCGAACTACGAACTGACTAGCGTAGACCTTAAAATCGAATAGATCCGCCAGAAAATCGGAACAAAAGTATCTGGATAATGTTGCCTAATCGGAGTGTATCAAAAGCGTTCGTTGGGTTCATAAAGCAGGTGTACGCTGGTGTATATAATTATATGGATTTTTATGTGGTTTATTACAAAGTATTGCATCGGCTGCTTATAAGTGTTCGCCTTCGGGCTTCGTGCAGCGAACAACTTCCTCGGAGGGTTTAAGAGGGGGACCGGCGCAGAGATGCGCACACGTCGAGCGGGGGATCCGTTGATGACGCGCCGTTATCGCTGGACGGGCGTTCCAGATCTACAGCCCCTGATAATCAAAAATCGCTGAGGGAGAACGCGCTAATTAATTTGAATTTAAAAACGCGTTCGCCCGGGGCGAAACGTTACAATTTGACCAATGATCGCACTCGCTTTTTGAACTTTCAACCAATCAAAAATGGCTTGCGTCGATAATTATTGTTATATAACAACTTATCGGTAATACTCCACCTTACTCATTAAAATGATGATTTGTTAGTTTTTTTAATCGATTCAAGCAATAGCCACCTAAAATATATTGCGTGCATAGTTCGTTGCTTCGATAATGCTGACCAGATTGCACTCATGCTGGATTGTTTAGAAAATACGCCCTCCAGCGGTCGTGCAATCTAACCAGCATTATCGGCAAGTCACTATGCACTTAATACATTACTTACTGTTGATTATTTTTACTTCCTTTTCCAATAAAGGAGTACTTGATTCACCCCAAAAATTCAAAATTGAGTTTTCAACAGATCTTCACGTTTCAGAGTCTCCTGAACCCAAAAAACATATTTTTTTTCATTGGTCAGTGTGTGTGTGTGTGTCTGTGTGTCTGTGAACAGAATATCTCAAAAACGAAAAGAGGTGTGGAGTTCAAACTTCATATATAGGTTTTGTGTACTACGTAGATGCGACAGCAAGTTTTTGAAGAAAATTGCATAACCGGAAGTAGGTGTTTCCTCTTGTGATTTTTTCAAAAACGGCTAACACGACTCAGTCTCGCGGCCTCGTTGGAGGGCGGGCGAGGGTTAAGCAAAATGGCTTCCGGCGACTGTTGTTTTTGCCCTGGTAACTCAGTCGGCCAACGGTGCTTTCCCCGGTAGGCGGGGCAGACCTCAGAGTGAGAGCAAGAAAGAGAGAGAGAGAGAGAGAGAGAGAGAGACACAAATTTATTTACAACGGTTTAATTATTCTATATGTACACATATATACAGAAGATGGTGACGAGGACGCCTGGATGGCTCTGTCGGCGCAGGTGTTTCGGGGGGGGGGTAGTCCCGGGCTCTCCCGTTAGCGGTGCGGGAGGGGGCGCCGAAGGTGGCGAGGTTCCTGAGGCTGGCGGCGGCGCCGAGGGCTCGGCGTTCGGGCTCGGGGTCTGCTCGAACCGGACGGCGGCAGGCGGCGACTCCTGGGCGGGGGCGACGGGCGTCGGCGTTGCGAGGGGCGGGGCGCTGGGCGGCAGGGCCAATCCGGGGCGGTGCGCGTCTCGCGACGAGGGGGCATTGTCGTGGAGCGGCAGCGCGTTTCGGAGCGGCTGCGTCCTTCCGGCCGAGGGCGTTGTCCGCGGCGACTGCCGGGGATGAGCTGGGGATGAGCCGGGGCTGCTGGCTCAGGGGTGCTAGGGGGCGCCGGAGCGCTGAAGCGTGGCGCCTGGGGTCCCGGGAGGAGGACCAGGGTTCGCTTCCTGGGCGGTGGCGTGGGGGCAGGTCCACTTCTCGGACTGCCCAGGGTATGGGGGCGGCCGCGTTCCGGAGGACGGCGTTTCACAGCCGCTCGAACTCGTGGCGCTCGAAGGGCTCGGGGTGGAGGTGTAGTTCCCACTCCGGAAATGGGGAGCGGCGGAGGCCTTCGTCGCCGGGGACGGGGTTCCGCGGGTGAACACGGTCGGTCGGAGCGGGGGGCGGGTCCGCTGCACGGCTGGGGATGGAGGCGTGGTCGGGCGTCCGGGGCCGGTGTCCCTGGGGTGCTCCGTGAGGACTGGCTGGTTCGGGGGAGGCGGGCGACGTGGGCCCAAACAGATGGTCGAATAAAGCCTCCAACCTAAAGAAGAGCAAGGAAGGACAAACCAACACAATTAACAAAAGGAAACCGAAACAACAAAGGAAAACAAAACAATCAAACACTGAAAGGTGCGTTGGGGCGGCCTGCTTACGTCATCCTCTTTCCAATCTCTCCTCCGCACTGGAGGGTGCGTGTCAGAGCGGATGTCGCTGACTGAGCTGGTGGCTGGGGCGGCCCGTGACTGCGCGAAGTCCAATGACTCTCAGTCTCTAGTTCGCACAAGGGTGCGTGTCAGACTTAGAGTATCGAACTATGCTGGTAAATCGGCTATGTCCCGATGACACTTAGCCTCTAGTCCGCATAAGGGTGCGTGTCAGTGGAAGTGTATTGGACTCGCTGGCGAATCGGCTATGTCCCGATGACACTTAGTCTCTAGTCCGCACAAGGGTGCGTGTCAGTGGAAGTGTATTGGACTCGCTGGCGAATCGGCTAGAGCTGGATGCTGGTGGTTGAAGCTGCTGGCTGGAACTGCCTGCCCTCCTCAAGAGACCTCGGGGTTTATAAGGGCCTGGCCGGCTGTGTCTGCAGCACCCTTGCTTGTGATTGGCCGAACGGTAGTGGGGACGCTTGCAGATTTAATCTGATTTGCATCCGCGGCTCTGATCTCCGCGAGATTAGTAGTGCAAAAAATCGATTATATTAGAGTAACTTCCCTAGGCGACGCAATACATAAGTTTCGTCAACTTGATGTTGTTTTCATGGAGATGACTTTGAGCTAGGTTAATACAAACAAATCGAACTGCCAATACAATATTTATTTTATCCTAATATTAAAATTTACCCAAAAATTAATCAAATCGAATATGATGCGTACTTCGAACAGGTTATACGCCTCAAACTTCCTGCACAATAACAAATCGTGTCAGTTTGACAGAATAATCCTCCCGCTGACGCGTTCGGACTATTTAATCTGTCAAACTGACACTCTTTTATTATTGTGCAAAACGTTATCGACATATAACCCGATAATATCGAAGTACTTATAGTATTACTTCTGACGATTTCGTACTTCTTCATTGTCTATAAATATAGTATCTTATCATTGTCGATTAAAAAAAAAGTTATTAAACAAAATTACGCAGAATAGTTAAAGAGTAGATAGTAGGGGAAAGTGGGGCACATTCAACAAATTTTGACAGAATATTTTATTTTAAAATATCAGTTGAAGAAAAAAAATCACTGTATAATAAATTACAGACCTTTGCACCGAACCTAGACACAAAATAATTAAACAAAAATGTTTTAAAAAAATCTTTTATTATTATAAAAAACCGTTGCAAATGGTTGAATGTGCCTCTCCGGTGGGGCACTTTCAACCAACAGGTGGGACAGTTTCAACCACAGTCATTAAAAAAACTAAATAAGAAATTCACTCCAAAAATTTTGGCAACGCTCAACAATAACAATGGTAACATAAAAGGCAAACCTAGAATATATTTGTTTTATTAATTATAGCAAAAATTACGAAAAAAGTAACAGAAAACTGGTCGCCAGGGAAAATTGCAACATGACGGAGGGGAAGGCTTAGACCTGGAGATAGGCTTCCGTGTCGAGTCCTTGCTGAGCTCTCAAAGCATACATAGCAGGGGTTAAAGCAGCCACGACGATGCTAATACAGCCCTATACCGCCTGAAGTATCCCGCATGTGGAAGAAATCACCACTTCTGCAATTAATGCCCAAATCGGCCCTCAGGTACTGACTGTTATAAGGGGGAAGAAAGGTCCACGACAGCATACAAATGAAATTAAATGCAGTTCTGAGCAAACTTTCTACTGACCTTGTAAAATTTCCAGGCAACGTGCGAACAAACACTCGGCAGCTGGAAGGCCAAGAAGCTAGACGTGGCGCCAGCGCGCGAACTACGAACTGACTAGCGTAGACCTTAAAATCGAATAGATCCGCCAGAAAATCGGAACAAAAGTATCTGGATAATGTTGCCTAATCGGAGTGTATCAAAAGCGTTCGTTGGGTTCATAAAGCAGGTGTACGCTGGTGTATATAATTATATGGATTTTTATGTGGTTTATTACAAAGTATTGCATCGGTTGCTAATCTATTTTTCCGGAATCCCTGTTGTGTATCTTTGTTCGTGATGTATTCTACAAGTTTTGATTTTAAGATGCTTGTGTACAGTTTCATAGTTGTACTTAAGAGCGTTTTGTCTCCACAATTTTCAGTTCTTGCACTAGTTGTTTGCCACCATATTTCAGAAGCTAATTGGGTATATTGTCTATTCGCGTTATTTCTTGTTTCTGATTGCATCTGTTATTTAACGATCTTCCATTGCTTCTTTTTGTCCTGTTTCTCGTTCCACTAATTATATAATTGTTTTGTTACTATAAGGTTTCTCAAAGTATGTTTCCCATATTTCTAATGCGAGTTTTCTAATTTGTACAAATTCAATTACCGTGTCCCTTACATTTTTAAGCATTTTCCACATTTTGCGCTAAGCTTTTTGTTTATGTCGTGTTGCATGTCACTTGTTAACTGTATTCAATGAAATTTTTTATTGCTATTATTCTCGCGTTTACTCTTTTTCTGCATTCAGTGTATTTATTGCGTTCCCCTTTTGATGATGAGCTCTTGTATTTTAAGAAACTCTTTCATTTCCTTTTCTATGAGTTATTTAACTTTTTGGGTAGATTCTTCTGCAGATTTATGGATACAGGTCTTGATTTTTCTCCATTGCCATTTCAGAGGAGTGAAAAATGAAGTGAAAAAGTGATCAGATAGCGAGCGTGGGGAGAAAGAAGAAATGCGGCCACAAATGAGGTAGAGTGAGGACATAAAAAGAACAGTGAGACTTAATTGGTACAAGGAGACACAAAACCGACAGCGGTGGAAAAGTATGAGAAAGGTATATATTCAAAGAACAGAGAATTGCTAGATGGTGATGATGATGCCATTCCATGTGCTTTCTTAATGATGATGATACCATTCCACGACGTCTTGATCTTGATAATCTATTATCGTACAATTTCAATGTGCTTTGTAACGATAACGATTCAAAATTGAATATCTCCATGTGCGATGGTGTCGTTTTTCGATGATTGTCTTTCCGAGAACTAAGTTGTTGTTAGGTCATTTTGGTATTTTAAATAGCCACCTAGGCTTTAGGGCAGCGTGCCCGTATGCTAAGCCCTTTTAGTTCTTTATTTGGCTCCATCGCCTAATTCTAGAATCACGATGTCGCACATATTTAGCTCCAAAAGCAGTATTTTTCGTCGGTTGGAGCTCCCCTCTGATGGCGTTTTTCCGAATTCCGAATCTCCTAGAAAGCACGCCGTCGAGGCGTGATGCCATTGGTGCCGGCATTAACTTGTTTCGTTTTATCGCCCCGCGATTGGCTGCCAAGGTTTAGTCACGTGGGGACGCGACCAAGGTAACCTTTGCCAACGCTTCCCTCTGGGCAGTTGTCCGCAGCCCGTTGCAAAGAACGCTCGTGTGGTGGTTGTGAGTCGGAGTTTTTCGAATTGTCTTCGGCGTAGCGTGGGTGTTTGGAGCCCAGTTCCTGCTT
>CALNHX010007175.1:0-77652 GCA_940337035.1 Agriotes lineatus
CAAGTGTGTTGTGGTATGCTGTTGAACTGTCTATCCACATCTTAGAGGTGTCAAAGATCTACGAGTTTTTATTTGGTCGGGAACAACCCAGGGAGGTGTTTGCTGACTATGATTTATCCAGTTAGGAGCTGGGATAACACAATCAGGTACAAAGTATACAATCAGAAGGTCAGTGCCCATTTCTTATGAAATATTAAGAAATTATATAGCAAGTTTGCTGCGGCAAATTATTAAAATAATTGTAAATATATATTTAGAAATTAATTTAGAATAATTAATTTTCGAAATTTGATTGTGATTCGAGTACTCAACGGTTTTCGATCATTATAATTTAAAATTTACATTTTTTGGATTAGGTTATTTTTTAGAATCGTCATTTAAATCAAGTTTGGATATTGAAACATTTGATTAAACTATTTTTGACAATATCTATTTAATTTTTGTAATGTCAGATCAAACTTTAAAGAGATACTAATAAACTGAAATATGAATTTAATTTTGTGAAGTACCTGAAGAGTGTATTTGATTCACGAAGTCAAATAATTATTATATTTTAAAAGTAATTCAGTCTTAACTAGAATAGAAGGTTGTTATTTGAAAATTTACTCATTCAGCTGGGAGGCAGGAATTCCATTGCTTGAACTAACTAGCCGAGGTTTTAAAAAGCTATAATTACATGACATAATTCTAAATGTCAAATTGATTTATGAGATATGCCAATTTCTATTCATTTCATTAAGAGGTAAGATAAGTACATAAGGACCTATACCTGAGAGTGCGTCTTGTAAATAATTAGAAAAAGGGTATATTTAATTTAATATTAATTGTAATAACACCGTAAGAGAGAGGTATATTACAAATTTGGCACCTCAAGTGTGGCTAACTATATAACAAGGCTATTTCTGTGCTATTACATGTTCTAATTAAATCTTCAGTATCGATTGCTTAACTGTAAAATATTTTCCCTGGCACAATGCCATTTAGGCATAACTACTGTTGGTAAAATTCCGAGCGGATTGGAAATCTACAGCATCCCAAAGTTTAAAAATACCAGCTAAAATGGACTACCATTATTATAAAATTAATTATTATTTAACCGGATGAGGGCTCACAGTGTGTACACGCCTCCGAAGCAGATCCCATAATTCCAAAAGAGGTTTTTTTACACAGCTGGGCTGGTTGATGGGGGAAAACGCCTTGGAGATATTCAATCAGGCAAAGAAATCGCCATGAGCGATTTATTAGATGATCCTTCTAAATAGCAAGTTCCTATGCAAATGGATCCAGTAGATTATACAAAGCAATTGAAAATTAAAAATATTCAATCATTCTATCTTATTTGACTCTGTATTGGGTCAAAAATATTTGAATTTTACAGTAAAAGATGTTTTGCAGTGATTAGGAATACGATTCATAAGTAGTAATTAATATGGGTATAATAATTAAAGCTTCTTGAATGGCGCCCAAGAGCTGACAAACGTAGTATAGGGAGACCACCTACCCGATGGACCGACGACATCAAAAGAGTTGCAAATAATTGGGTTCAGACTGCCCAAGACCGAGGAAAATGGCAATCAATGAGGGAGGCCTATGTCCAGCAGTGGACTTTAAGGGCTGGATGATGAATTAAAGCTGTTAGGAAATAAACATATTATTTATTCTTGTTTTACATACTATAAGTACGCATTTTGCGTGCATATAAGCTGCAATATAAATAGCAATTTAACATTTAGAGACTAATAATGGCCACGTCCTGTATATAGTAAACAATTTCAATTCGTTTGTGGACATATTTTGGACGCAAATATTACTTAGGTTTGTGCATCACTCATTTAACGGGTATGTAACATTTGGTGAAGGGCGAGCCCCAGTGCATTTTCGAATTTTCACCAGTGCGATGTGCGATCTTTCTCCCCTTTCGCGAGTGGCCCTTTGTTTGTCTTGTCCTAGTTGGGTTTTCCAATGGAGCTTAAGTGGCTCGCGAACCGGAGTTAGTTAAGTAAATATTAGTTATTGGTGCTAACAAAGTGCGTGAACTATGCGGACTGCTGATCATTGAAGATTTAATACCGTCTTGCCCAACCAGCAAATTTATTTTATAATTTAGATATTTTACGACTATTTCATTCTGTTTCTATTTCTGTATTTGTTTCTTAAATGGTAATTTATTGTATTAGAGTTGTGAAAACACTATTTTGTTGTCTGCGACTGAATAGCTTTATACATTTATCATCAAAATATTTCTATGGCAAAATTATAAAATAGCTTATAAAGCAAGAAAGAAATTGTTATACAAAGTGTTATGGAAATGGGTGCAAATATTTTAACCCGTAATAGAACTCGCTAAACTGAACAGCTGCTCCATTTATAATTTTTTCAAGAACGCCGTTAAAACTGAGTTAAAATTCAAAACAATTTTACTCTAAAAATGCATACCCGCCTATGGAATAATATTTTAATTTAATGGCACAAAACACAAAAAACATTTCTTTGATATGCAAACCAACTAAACTGCATAGGTACTGATAAAACCTTTAGTTCACATCTGGTCACCAAAGTACGTTATCAATTGAAGTAGGTAAGTTATTGGCTGCATGTTTTTTGTGCAAGAGCTTTGCGGTTTTAATATACTTGTGTCGTTCACCTTTAACTTAGATTTGCTTACCAAGCGGTTCGTCAAATTTAGGGGAGATAAAAATGATTGAAAAAATATGTGATTAAATGAAAAATGATAAATAGAAAAGTTGTTCATTTTGGCTTAAAATATTTGCACTCATTTCCATAACACCCTGTAGAAACATTTCCATGACTATGTTATAAAACATGTTTGCTTATACATATAATTAATTTCTTTATAATGCTTTTATAGAATCTTTGGGCCGATTTTTTAGCTGCCTTATAAATTTATTTTAAAATTATTTTATAGGTGTTCCCTGTTGTCCTAAAACAGTTATATTAGAGTGTTGTTGGCAACCAATTTGCTTTAAGAGTAAATCGTTGAAATAGAGTCTCTTGTAAAAATATTATATAGTCGTACAGTTTGCAGCATTATGGAAATGATAATGAAGCTATAATAGCTATTTATGCAACAAGTGCTAAAAGTCGACGTTTATGTACGAGACTTTTAACACGCGTTGCAGACAATATTTTATCTACGACCTTAATTTTACCGTTATTAATCCATAAATATCGATTTAACAAATGTTTGCATCTACAACAATTCTAATTTATGTCATAATAAATAGTAGGCCATGCGCGGGCGAATGTTTGCGAAGCCAGTGCTGTCAAGGTCAGTTACGAAATGTAATTATTAATACTCCACATCTGAGTGTATTCATTACATAACGCTTTAATTATTTCAAAAACACTTTACCTGTAACGCAAGAAGGATAAAATTTTGTATTAAACTCGTGTGGAATTACACATTAGTCACTTAAGGAAATTAGCTAATATTTCTTGCGTCACTAATGTGTAACATTCCACACTCGTCTAATAAATAACTATTAAAATAAGAATATGTATAATCCATTCAAAAAACTCCCGTGACATTTACAGTGTCAATTGCAAAATTTTGAGAGTAGTTGCTGTGTACTAAGTAGGTACTTACTATTTCAGCTGCTTGTACTTAAGGGTCGATACCGTCCAACTTGTAAATAAGGTTATGACAAATTATTTGTTATTTTGCTAAACTTAAATGTGAATCGTAGTTTTAGTGAAACAAAGTAAAAACGTTAGTTATTAATAACTTTAGTAAGTAATCTTGTATTATATATGCAACCACATTAATCAAAATGTACTTAAATAATTAAAATGTCAAACTGAAAATAAAAAACAAAAACCTTGAAATTTAAATTAAAAATGGCCCAACATAAAATGCAAAAATTCTAACACCCTACAAGCGATTTTTATATTAACCAACTGATAGTGACTTTTACGTCACGGGGGTTTCGTGAATGGACTGCGTTAATGTATGGTTGCTAAGACGTTGCTTGTATTTACATGGTTACCATGAGAATGAGGGAGATAAATTGAAAACTCCCTTGGGAGTTATAAGTCGCTTTTCATATTTTGTATCTATGACAAAAATGAGCAATATCATGTTGCTAGTAAATAATAGATATTTATGCATTAAGGGAGATATGAATATGTTTTTCCCTGAGGTTGACATGTGTTCAGACCGAGAGCCTAAGTCAACCGAAGGTGCATACAATATATTATTTACTAGCATATTAGTAAGAATAGTATGACATTTCAAAATGTCATAATGGCATTTAAAATTCGAATATGTAAGTAATATCAAGGATTGTGTCAAATGTACGGACGTTATTTGTAACATGTGAGCAAACGAAAATGAAATCAAGCTTTGCTTTGAAAATTAAAACATATGTCGATGATTAATTCACATTATGTTAGATATTAACTATTATAATAACTGTCATATTTAAATTAAAAACCTCTGCAGTAAGAGACCACATGACTTAATTTTTTCAAAGGCAAGCTTGATTTCGTTTTCATTTGCTCACGTTAGTTGCATGGTTACCATGAGTTCGAGGAAGAAATAATTTGACAAGTCCCTTGGGAGTTATGAGTAGCTTTTCATATTTTGTATCTATGACGAAAATGTACAATATCATGTTGCTGGTAAATAATAGTATATTACATACCGAGGTGGAAAGTGTTTCATTCCTGTCGAGAGATTAAGTAGTTAACCGAGACGCGTAGCGTCGAGGTGAACTTTATCTCGAGACAGGAATGAAACTTTTCACCGTGGTATGTATACTATTTTATTCGCAACCACTTTATTCTAAACAATAATTGGAAAAATTATTATCTTATGATACGACAGGTTGTGACGCGCAAGAATGGATCAACGAGATTCCCAATATCACTATCTACTCAGCGGTCGGGAATGGATTCATTTCCAACCGGCAATCACTTTTCCGACCGGTTGGAAAGTTACAAGTTGGGAATAGCTCATTTTCCAACTTTTTAAAAGTCAGTAATGATCTTATTACATATATGGTTGCGAATAAAAATATTTACGATATCTGCCGTCTTAAAGCACTGTAAGCATTTCTTGCAAGCACGTGCTGATCGTTTGTTGTGTCTTGCACGTGTACCTAATAACACGAGGGGAAATAATGTGGTCATGTATAAATGTGATAATTTGTTGAAACTGCAACATATCGCCAGAAAAGTGCGGCTGTTATAAACTGGTTTAGTTTTAAGTATTGTTCTGGCAACGTACTGTAATTTGATCAGGTAAAGCTCACTTTGTGTTATTATTTTCCTTGTTACAATAGTGTGATATGAACTACACCATTTGTGTTTTATCGGTGAATTCATAAATTGCAAAACCACCTGGCTTATGATTTACTTAAAATTTCGTCAATTGTACACTACTACCAAGATTAAATTTCAGTCAGTTTATACAAATGTGCATTAGTTTACATACAATACTTCTCTTTTCATACTACTTTTGAAGTAAAAATGAAGACCCCAGGTGTAGCATAAACCAGAGAGGGTAAGTTTTTTTATTGTGACCATGGGGATTTCACAAACTCGCATAGTGGCAGATACAGAAATGGTTAAATTAGAAAAGAAGTGCAGTTTTAGAAGCTTAGTTTAACACGGCTCTTGTTTATGATAAAATTTCGTGGCGAATATTTCTGTAAATAACTAAATTTCTTCATTTACGTTAACTTCGATTAATTCCTTTATTCGACTTAAGAACAAAGTAAAGAAAGAAAATGTTTAGCCGATTTGCGAGTTATGATAGAAACATTTATTTTACTAACGGAAAATTCCACAGAAGTAATATGTAGGTATTGTTTGAATATTGGCAAAATAGTTTTCAGGTGATACAAGTGTAAATACTGTTTCGTAACTGTGCAAAATTTTTATTACATTGAATATTGATGATGTCTAACTTCATTATTAAATCGATCAGTATGCACACGGATTTATGAACATTTCAAAAATATCGTCAGATCCATATTCGGCAGTAATTCACTGAAAATTTTATCTGGACTTTTATTTACTTTTTCTCCATGCCCATCTAGTAAGTTACACTTACTTTGACATATCCATTGTAGGTAATTTGATTTTACTGTTTGTTTACTGGTTGTCATGACATTAGGGAAGTAAGGTAAAACCTATTAGGGAAGTAAGTGAAAATAAACGCAAGTACAGGGTTTTCATTAGTTTCGATTTCCCACGTGACCATGTATTCACCCTAAATGCTAGGCAACCAAACTTACACGATTGGCAGTACTCCCAAAATACAGCAACACAAAATTATCATTGGCGTAGACACGACACAGACTAAATAACGCTTGAAAAAATAAAATACAAACATTAGTCAAAAAGGGGTTGAACATCCCCACCTTCTTTTTCTAAAAATTAATGATGGTTGCTAATCATTTTATCCTCATAAAATAACAAAAAATAAATTATTTATTTTATTATATCGAAAAAGGTGTTACAAAGTATAGGGGAGTATTATTGGGAGCAATTGTCAGTGATTTTTTAATCAAGTTGCAACACAGGACATGACACAAACTACAGAATAACGTTTGTAAATATAAAAGATAAAATTACAAAAGGTGTTGAAAATGTTCACCTTCTCTTTCTAAATATAAATTTATTCTACGTCATAGAATCGAAAACAGCCTCTAGTTCATTAGGAGTTATATTTCGTATTTCTTGTTGAATGTGAAGGCGATTCTTAAATATGTTGTCTTTAATTCGTCCCACGCTTTATCAGAAAAAAATGTAACGTTTAACAAATCATTATTGTTCAAATTCTCATTGAACCACTGACAATAACATACTCGTTGTTCATGGTCGAGTGGATGTAGCTGGTGAACAGCAGACATTTTGTAGGGGTGCATGTATGCCGTTTTTTTAAAGCCTTATGACAAGTGTCAACAGAAAAACCTTCAAAAGAATGATGTCATTAATCATATTATACTAACTAATTGTCATAATTAATATTGCCTAAATATTTTTTTAATCATTGCATTTATTTGCTCCGGTGTAAATACCATTCTTTTTAGGTCAGTTCTAGACGTTAAACAAAATATATAATAATATTTTCTAATAATTTATTACCATATTTAATTATTATCTATATTAATACTATGAATTTTAATTACTAACAAATTTGGAAACTGTTATTTTAGGTTATATGTAATAATAAATATCTCAACTTTACAATTTACTTACATCCAAATAGCCAGGTAATTTCAGAGTTCTGAAAAGAACTGTTTTTCGATGTCGACTCAACAAATACAATCCAATAACTTCTAAACAGTAAAACCAAACGTATGAAGTTTAGAGGTTAGATGTGACGAACGTCTATGTCGCAGCAAGTCAAAATTTGGCAATTTGTTTAGGGATATTACCAATACCACCAACCTTCGAAAAATAAATTTATAGCGGCAAATTTAAATTTAGTCACGTGGGAAATGGGAATTAATGAAAACCCTGTACAAGTGAGTGTTTATATTGACAGAAACAACTGAAAAACAATTGCTACTAAGCAACTCAGCACTAGATGACTATTTGCTTTGTTTGTAATATATTAATTTTCTATCAATTAACGTGGAATTATTAAGGGAAATTTATTCAAATTTTTGTTGGGCATGGAGAAAAATATTATAAGCATGTTCGGGAAGTAACTATCTACTCGAACTTTGCCAGCCCGAGCGAGCTTTCTCGACTGGTAAAAGCTACTTACTTCCCGTGATGCTTAAATAACTATTAGGTTTACAATTACTTCAGTTAATTTTTCGAATAATGGTGTCTGTTTTCCTTGCTCTTCCTTTTCTCTTGACCTTCTTTCTCGCGTACTCTGCCTCTTTTTGTTAGTGAGTTTTTAAAGTTTCCCATTTTATTTTCTTCTTGTTTTCCATGAGGGTTTTACTTTCCCAATGCTTTGTTGTAAATATTTATACTCCCAGGATTGATGTTATAAGAGGTATAATTGAAAAAACGTGTAGTACATCAAACCACAAAAATGCAGCTCTTTTTGGCTTGAAACTAATTTTTTCTACGACCACTACTAGAAGTAGGCCTCTTAGCACTAGCTTGTTTCACTAAAAATGACGTTTTTCTACAGTCACCTCTAAAACCGACTATTAAAAGCTCACTGTCAATGCGAAAAGTTAGCGATTCACACATTTTTTCCCTAGTAACCATTTTAGCATCGCAACCACCTAAACAATTTTACATTTTACTTTACGCATCGCCATGGCTAACCTGATTATTATTGTAATTCGTCATTTTTCTGGAACTGACTAAAATTATTGACAATTGCATCACGGCGCGTCCATCATCACGCAACAGTTTTATTGAGTTTGAGAGTTTTTGTGAAGTTGAAGATGGAATCTGAAGATAATTGCACCCCGCCTGAAGTATTTGAAGCGGCCCAGACAGCAACCAATGAGTTGTTGCCGGCCAAATCGCGCGGCCTTTATGAACGGCGGTACAACGACTTCATCAAATGGAGTGAATCGAAATTTCAATTTTTTAACAATTTTGTCATTTATATAGAACCGTAGAAAAAATTGTGTATGTATTTCGAGTGTAAAGAGCCATTTTGGTATTCGGTTGCTTTTTCGCGCCTCGCTACCGCTCGGCACGAAACTCGCATCCTCATACCAAAATGGCTCTCTTTACACACTAAATACATAAATATCTATTTATAAATCAGCGTGTTAAAAGTGAAATCAGCTGTTTACTTTTAGCACATGTGACACATCTGACTGTATTCATTACATAACGCTTTTAATTATTTCAAAAACACTTTACCTGTAACGCAAGAAGTAACTAGAATAACTTTACAACTTCACTTCCAGTTCGAAATTGTAGTTTTATAACCTCACTTCACTTTATACCACACATGCGCTTAAAGTAAACAGCTGATATCTTTAACTACGCTAAACTATAAAACGTCACTTTTAGTGAAACAAGCTAGCGCTAAAAGGCCTACTTTTAGTAGTGGTCGTAGATAAAGTAAAATGCGTGTATTATTATAATTACCTTTGATAACTAATTTTGACAGCTACCGGCTGCAGAAACAGTCACCTGCGCCGTCATGGCCTTCTCTTTACTATGACAAATTATAACTGTTATAAATGCAAACCTTTGAACAATCGACATTTATGGATTAAAAATACTAAATTTAAGGCCGTAAAAAATTACTGGGCAAACTCGGGCATAAACATCCACTTTTAGCACTTGATGCACAAATAGCTATTATGTATATTTTGGAATTTTAAAAATCAAAATGGCCAAATACCTTATCCGGTCATATAAAACAATGAGGTGTAGTCATCACACTTTTGTTTACTGTTTGTAAAAATTTAAGTTTGCAATTTTTTTCAAAAACTATTCCTTACCAAAAAACTTTTTTGGTTAGATGCGGAATGCGAGGCTATTTCCCCTCATTTTACTTTTTTTGTACATAATACAACTAGTGGTCTGATTGTTGCTGACCATATTTGTAGTTCAGAGCAAAAGTAGCCATTATAGCGAAAATCTGCACAAGCGGAACCCAAGTGCGGATTTTACAAAAACAACTGCTACGACAGTACAAGTAGGTATTGAAAAAAATCAGACCACGAATTGTATGCAGCAAGACAATCCAATGGGAAAACATTTAATTTTTAATAAAAAAAAACTATTACGTCAATAATTTGAGCTTGTCTAAAAACCTATTTAGCCCCTATTATATATTCCGAGTGATTCTTACTTATTTAGAAAATGGCGGTTTTCGAAATTGTGAAAAATCCAAAAAGTGCTATATTTCGGAAATTAAGTAAGATTTCAATGCGAAATTTTAAAGTGTGTTAGTTTTAGCTAACTGACCAATTTCAAGGCCAGAAACACTTAATTTTCTTTAACTTTAGCTAACAATTAATTTTTCATTTTTTTAAATATTTTTCAAAATTTCACTTATCAAGATTTTCTTTACTCAGTTTACATGTTCTAAAAAATCTTCTCATTTAGGCAACTGTAAGAGAACATTTACAGGATTTTTGTAACAGTAATTCATTATCAGGGCTAGATTAGAGTTTCTACAAGACATTTAAATAGATATTGTAACACCACTGTTTGACAATGGACTGTGACGCCATTGTTTTGTTCATATGTAGATGACTGCAATACTGATGCAGACAGATCTTTGAATAAATCAAAGAGACAGATACAGTGTAACATCAAAGAGCATATACTTATAATTATATGCTCTTTGGTAACATAATAAGATATAATGGACGCTTCGTTAGAACTGTGATTAAACATGAAATTAGGAATGATTTAGTTATTCTTAATCTTTTCTACATCCCGTTATAATTTGTAGCTATTAAATACCTAGTTAAATATAAAGGTCCGGGTGGTGTAACTTGAACAAGCGTCCACGTTCGATCAGTAAAATTAAGCAACGCTCTTTCTGGTCTGAACTTGGATGGGAGTTTCAGGGCTGCTTCTCTCGGCGCCTCGTGATACGGAAATAGATGGTCCCAGATGTCATAATAACATCATGACAGTCGTTAGTGGGATTGGAAGTCCCTATAAAATGTACAGTGACGCCTATAATTGGCCTAACGGCCTGTTGGCTTGCTGCAAAAAATAAAATTAAAAAAAAAAAAAAGTGGACGTGACTACCTCCCTGGACTTTCCCATACTGGAAACTGTTCATATCGTCTTTATTCAACAGTCTTTACAACATATCAAAATTTCAACTCGATGACTCACGTCTTCACCGTGATAAGCGTTTACACTTTCACGTAAATTGCGGGTAAATATAAAAGAATGTGTAGTTCAAAACGTGACCACCGAGCTTCTGTAGATGGCGCCAAGTGGACAAGCCGCCACTGTGCTAGTTTATGTATTATTTTCCTCAAAACGGCTGTAGCACCGAGGTCAAATTTTCTAAGTACCTGGAAATTATATTTTCTAGGGCATACAAAATCGATTTTTTTATTTTCGCGGAAAAAGATTCTTTGACGCAAAAATATAACAACCGTTAGAATAAAAAAATTATTTTTCAAAAATAGAGGGGGGAGGGGGACGGTGCGCTTACATATATCCACGAGTGTAATATTTTTTTGCATATTCATATGCTCCATTATGCACTGAGCAATTCAGTGAAAACCCCAGCTACCTATCTTGTTTTGTTTATTAATTAAAGGGGTTTAAATTTTAAAACTTCAAAGCTTCGTAGAGGGCGCCACAGATAATTCATGAGATTCTTTAAAAAACAGATCGATAGCCCTTTTCGGGGTCTATCAGTGTATGAAGTTTAAACAAATTCCTGTGGGCAGTTTTTGAGAAATGATTTTTAGAAAATTTCCAAAATTTTGAAAATTTGTAATTTAGGCCCCTTAATATTTTTCAAAACACTTTTTATATCACCTCATGTTAGCCTTCATATACTATTCAGAAAAAAAAATCAATTGAATCGATTCATCCGTTTTTGAGTAATAGGGCGTTAAACTCAAAATTTTCAAAAAATCATAGCGCCCTTCATTTTAAACCTAGCGAGTTCGGCAAAAAACTAACAGATTTGTCTTATGACCCTCTATCGTTATCCGCGATAAAATTTTCAAAATTTTAATCACGAAAACAGTGATACCAAAAAAACATGCGTAACTTCCGCTTCCGGTTTCGGATTTTTTTGAAAAGCTTATTTTGTCGATGAATTTTCGATACACTCCCGCATTCCAAAGCGCATCAAAATCGGAGCAATACTTTCGGCTGTAGGAGCGTCACCCACCCACACACAGACAGACATTTTTTAAAAACCACTTTTTTGGGTTCCTAGAGGCCCAAAACGGATATTTCTGTGAAAATCTCGATTTCCAAAATGTTCATGATTCCAAGACTTCCCTATACCTATGGGTATGGGAAAGTAAAAGAGATCGATATGGGGCATTATTTTATGGAAAACTGTTAACCAAAATGTAAAATTCTTGTCTTTTAATCTAAGTTTGTAAGAACCAACTTGTTCCTTTGTAGATTTCGACTTAATATTTTTATCATTCTCTAGAGCTTCCATAACGCTTATTAGGCCTTTTCTATATTCATAAACGGTGTTAACTCCCCGTGAATGAAAATTCTATCTAGTTTGTGACGACCGTGGTAATCTTTGCTGAATAATTTCGTCCAACGCTCTCGCTCTTTGTGGGGTATTAAAAAGAAATAAGCAGATCATAACTCGCTAGAGGAAACTTTTTAATTCATTAACTTAATATAATTAAATTAACTGGTGAAAGTTAGAATCTATGAAACAACTTGTAAAACTTTGTATGCTAATAAATATTATTTCAAGATGTGCTACATTTACCAGTAAACTATGATTATAATAAAATACATCATACTGCAATTATTTTGCAAAAATCTCAACGTGCAACGTCTCGTCTGTCGGAATTGTACACTCAGCCTTCCGAATATGCTCTCCGGGAGGCGGCCTTTTTTTATCTAAACTCGATGAAGTCAGCGTACGTGTCAGTTGTCATCAGAAACTCGATGCGCAGACGTTACTGCAAGGGTCAAGTCACGCTGAGGTTGCTCGAGGGTTGATTCTTTGCTATGATGGCTCCCATTGAATCTTAAAATATCCTTATCTTTTGACCTGGTTTTTGCCACCCTGCACCCGCTGCAGTCTATAAACTGTCAAAAAGCTGAGGATTAACTTTGATCAAACTCCCATGCAGAGGGCAAGCTACCGTTTAACTTCATGGAATAAAAATTACTCGTGCTTTGTTTAAGCTTTAAAATGAGAAGAATGGTGAAAAATAAGTACAAAAAATGTTTCTTTCAGAATATAAAAATTCTTAAATGACAGGTTTGTTATGGTAGAGCCGTGGCTCCTTGGCCTCTTATAGCGAGTTGCCACTGGTGTTGATATTAAATTCGTGAGTGGGCATTTGCTGCGTTAAACATATCTTTTTCTTTTGAGGAGGAGAAATGTTCGTAAGACCTTGGGGTTTTCTCCCAAGAGTGCAGGATTCTTACATGATAAAACCCCTCCTCGAAGCAAGAATCGTAATGGTATCGCCTGTTAGCATTCTTCACTACGTTCTTTTTCTTCTGTTATTCTATTTCTTCCATTTCGTTAGTTTTGCGTATTTCTTTCATTGCTTTTCCAATTTCATCCCATTTAGCCTCCTCTTGTAGCATAAGCTCGATTATATTACCTAAGGTCACCTTCTCCCCTATTTTTGTATTCATTCTGTCCCTTATGTCGCTCCATCTTCTACACATCATTAGAGTATGTTCAGGGGTGTTCCTGCCTTCGCAGTATCTGCATCCCTCATTTTCTACGATTTTAAATCTATACAGGTAGGTACCAAAGCACCCATGCCCTGTAAGAAACTGTGTGATGTAGTATTCTATCTGTCCGTGTTTCCTGTTCACCCATGGGGTCACCTCTCGTATCAGCCTCTTGGTCCACTGTGAGGTTTGTGTCTCTTCCTCCCATTCCTTTTGCCATTTTGTCAAAGTCCTGTCATGTCCTTTTTTGCTTTGGTGTTCGCATTTTTTTTGTAGTTCCTTTCCTGCGCTAACAGATGTATTGTATTGGAATAACCCCCGCTACAACCTGTATTGCCATTGTAGCCACTGTCCTGTAGGCACTGGATATTCGGATGGCCGTCTTTCTTTGCACTCATTCCAATTTTTTCTTATATTATTCCACCGTGGCCTATTCTTTCCATGGTGGCGCTCCATATCAAATAATTGATTGTGCTACACTGCATAGTATTTTTATTTTTCCCTCTCTTGGACCTTTTACGTTTAGCATTTATCTGCTCAGTGCTGTTAACGCTTTGTCCGCTTTCTGCGTTACCTTTACAATATGGGCCCCCAGGTTCATATTACGTTCGAATGTTATGCCTAGATGCTTTAGCTCTCTTCTGCTGCTTATTTCCATCCCCTCTGTCATTATTGTTACTGACTTCAGTGTGTATCTTCCTGCCAGAATGGCGGCTTCCGTCTTTGCATGTGCTAGCTGCAGGACCTTTCTTCCTAACCATCTATTTATTCTGTCTATTGCCCATTCTATTCTATTTTCTATCTCGTCCTTGTCATACCCACGTACTACAATCGCCAGGTCATCTGCGTACCCTATCGTTGTTGTATCTTCTGGCATTTAATACTCCATTGTAGTACACGTTCCAGAGCGTCGGTCCGAATACTGACCCCTGCGGAACGCCACATGTCATCTCCAGTTCCCTCTTCTCTCCTATAATAATCTTCCTGTTTTTATCTCTTCCATGATCCCCTGCTAGGGCCCTGAGTTGAAGGCGTTTTTGAAGTCTAGTGCCACCAATACTACAAACTTTTGGTTTGGGTACCTGCGCTCCGTTTCTGCAATCTCTTGCACCTTGGCTACTGCATCCATTGTCAACAGTTTCTTTATGTACCCACATTGTTTACTGTCTATGGCCAGTTTATCCTCTAACTCAATTTGTAATCTCTCGTTTACTATCTTTTCGAATAACTTCCCCACTGTGTTACTAAGGCATATGGGTCTGTAAGTCTTAATATCACTATTTCCTGGTTTTTATATCAACACAAGTATGGCTCGCTTCCATTCTTTCGTTAAACATATCTGGTCTATTGTAAATCCTCCTGGTCTAAAGTCACATTGATAAGTAGGTACCTGCATTTTTTCTGTATAAGGTTGTAGTCTTTCATGAAGCACTCTAGCAAAAATGTTGTAGACTACGTTAAGTAATATTATTCCCCTGTATTTGCGGCAGTCTAGCTGATCATCTTTGTTGCTAAGGGGAAATATGATTCCTATGTTCTATTCCTGGCTTAAAGCTTTCTGATTTCATATGTCTACGATGAGTTTATGTATAACGTTTAACAGTTCGTAATTTCTTTTCTTATATAATTTATCAAGAATGTTGTCATCACTACCCAGGGCCTTATTATTCTTCTGATTTTCAAGTGCTTTTTTAATTTTCCGCATCGTAGGTCATTCATATCCACCTTCGTTTCTTTCCCTCGTATGCTTTTCATAATGTACGTGTTCTTTATGGTCTTCTTGTGCAATCGTATGTGTATTTAGTAATGTACTAAAGTGTTCGTTCCTAACTGCACTGGTTTTGCTGATAACATTGTCTTATTTATCTCTGCACAGCGACATTCTAGGCTTTTCTTGTTTTATTCAAATGCTGATGTAGCTTACGATTTTCATTTTGGTTATTGTGTGATGGACTTTCTTTTCTTCTCGTCTTCTTGCTTTGCATTCTTCAGAATTCTGTTTTTGCAGCATCAGTTTGTAGGCTATGTTCTTCGCGTCTGTTGCTCTCTGGCAGTCTTTATCAAACCAACCTTTTTTGTTTAGCAGGTCGATTAGTCCCTGGTATCTTCTCAGAAGTTTTCACTATCCCCGCTTTGATTTGTTCCAAATTTTGTTTATTTTATTGTCTCTTTCAGTTTGTTGTAGCTGTTAATTCGGCAGATTTGCATATTTAGGTGCTATTAGTTAGCTTTGTACTTTCATGTTATATTTCTAATTTTACACCCTTCGTTCTTTTTTTAATTTCGAAATCCTTCCTCATATTCTGGTTGCCTGCAGATAATGAATAATGGTTCTGGTAGTCATTACATTAAATTTGTTCAAAAATGGTCATCTGTTAGCATGTGGTCAATAGCATGACAAGTTTGCTCGTCAGGTGACTTTGAGGTCATTTGAGGAATAATTTTATGTTTGAAGTATGTGGTTGTGATTATCATATTTAACCGTGCTGCGAAGTTCATCACTTTGGACCATTGTTATTTAATTTTATATGTGTGGGCTCAATTTTCAAATGGTGGGTCTGTAGGTGGACTCCTGCCCGATTTTTGCTTGCATGTCTCCTGTTATAAGTTTGATGTCATGTTTAGAGCATATCTTATATACTGCTCCAATTATGTCATAAAACTCGTCTTTATCGTTGATTATGGAGTAGTGAATTTTTCCGTAAACCGTCCTTATCGTTCTTGCAACTTAATATGTACTATTTTGGTAGACCTTGACATCTGTTAACTATTTCAACTTATATCACACAAAAATATAATCAGCTCCAATTAGGAATTACATTCGAGCGGCCATAATAGCTAAATTAAGCAGGACTGGATTTCAAAATAGTAATTTAAAATACAATTTTCTGTCGATCCTACCTCTTATATCATCATTCCTGGGAGAGGTTACAGTTCATCATATTATTAATTTCTCTGTTCTTTCTATGTTTTCATAATTTCCTATTTTCTTTCATTTTTCTATATATTCCAAGTATTCATCCACTGATCCTGTTCTTAACCATCTCAGTATTTTGCTTTATTATACTGTTTTTATAATCTTTGTCAAATCAGTCGTTTATTATTTAATAACTCCTCTGATTATGTTCTTAATCAGTTTCCAATCCTCACCTGTTTCGTCCTTCATTCCTTTTTTTTCTCTGTTTTTATCTTTTCTACTTTTCATTTTCGTCTTAAAGTTCTGCTCTTCTTTTTCTTTACTAATCTCAAATTTACTTTCGCTATTGTTAGATGCTGATCTGACCGAGCGGGAGCCCTTCCGTAGGTCCTTAATCTATCTCGCTCTTTTGTTATAAGGATATGGTTTATTTGATTTCATGTGTTTGTACCTATTACTCATGTAACTGTTAGTTCTGTAATAAAAGCCTCTAATCTAATATAACTATCATTTATTGATTTGAATTCTGTAACATGTTTTCTTATATTTTTTCTTTTTCTCCTATTATTATTTTTTCACAGAATAAAATGCTGTTATGTTTCTTTGCCAATTTTAGTCTTTCCCTTTCCATATTATTTTTGGAAGTGTTAAAATTTCAAATATTTATTGATTAATATTCCTTATTATTTGTCCATTTTCCTTGTAAATAACTAATATTGGTCTTATGTTCCATGTCCGTATCCTTACTCTGTCTTTTTTCTTTTGTATCAATCCATTTTCTTTGCTTACATCCTGTCCTCTACCTGTTTATCGAGTTTTATGTTATGCTATTGATTTTTTACTACAGTTCCTATCTTCTCCTTTTTTGTTAATCTTTGTTTTTTCTTGTTCCATATGTATTCTTTAGCATCTTTAGTCAAGTTCGTATACCCTATCTTAACTCTCAAATTCTTTTCTTTTAGATCCCTCCCAATTTTTCTACACATGAAAGACCATAATACCAAAGAGCTTATGCTCTTTGATAATAGTGTTAAATTAAGCTCATGTAACTATACTTCTATCTCCATGGGTCTAACGAAAAAAAGTTACCGCAGATGTTTTAGCTACACAGAACGTATTTTTGTGACATCTTTTTATCAACGTATTGCCTCTAATATGAATGAAAAAATATTCAAAATTAAAAATTACAAATTTATTTTTGAATGTTGGTATAAAGCTGTGTTTTTCTTATAAGTTGTAATACAACAGCTTTAATCATTTGCCTACTACTATAATGCCATTTTTTTAATTTAGAATGCCCTTGAGCAAAATTCCAACATCCCTTTTAAAGAAGTTCAAGTGCGCTGTGTGCAGTCGCTACTTATCGATGAGTCCTATAGGAATTCGCGCAGACGGTGAATGCATTTGCATTCGTTGTACGGATTGGATGACTCCCCAGTCTGCAACAGTGGCAAGGTGTAAGATATATGAAGAACTGGCAACTCTTCACTTATTCCCCTGCACATTCCGTTCTCAGGGTTGCTCGGAGTACTTGGAGTTTAACAAAGCATTGGAGCATGAAGGGAAATGTGTTTATCATACATATCCTTGCCCGGTAGGCTTGCATTCCACTTGTAGCTGGATAGGGACTGTTTCACAAATGTCTGGACATTACAAGGAACAGCACCCAGAGCTATATTTGAAGACGCCTAATTTCAGGATTCATTTCACAAAGGATTATGAAATTTATTATTTGGTTCAAATTAATGGAATTCTGCTACTGCTTCAGGTGAAAGTCACAGCGGAAAAGTGCTGGTTTAATGCTGTGCATTTGAGAAGCAATTCGAGCCCTTTGTCTTCAATTAGGTATCAAATAAAACTAACTGGGGAAGACGGTAAGAGAGTGATGGAACTTGAAGATAAAACCCCCTTGCCCATCAGCCAAATGGAAATTACAACCAGTGACTCACTAGAAGTAGATGTAGCAGGTCTGCTGGTCCTACTGCAGCAACCAGACTTCGTACAATGTAACTGGGAAATTACCATCGCAGAAGAGTTAGAGGAGGGACCAACATTTCTACAGGAAATGGAAAAAATCAAATGCTCCCATTGCAGACTTTACATGGCTCCACCAATATACCGCTGCCCTTTAGGCCATGTGGTTTGCGTAGATTGCAAAAGTTATAACGATACCTGCGAGGTCTGCCAAAAGAGGAACCTCGATTTTTCCCGGGCGATTGATTTAGAGGATGTAGCACAAACAGCCAAATTCCAGTGTAGATGGAGAAGCTGCCGTAGATTTTTTTACTGCGATCAGATTAGATCCCATGAGCAAGAGTGCGAAAAAAGATTATATACTTGTCCGGAATGCAATCAGTATGAAGGATTACTCGATAAGATTGTTCAGCATTTCAGAAATGCCCATCAGGATGTTCCGTTTGAAGTACTGAACTCCAACACGCTGAAGTTTTCTATAAAAACACACAGTATGTATGTGCTGGTTCACAATGAAATTTTCAAAGTGTCTGGTAACAAAGAACCTGGTAATACTTGGACAATTTATATCACGTATCATGGCCCTCCTAGCCTTGATAGTAGCTGGAAATATGAAGTTAAGGATCGCCATAATGTACTATACTATGCGTCTAAATGCTGCAACAATCGTTACAAGGCATCTCAGCGTTCTAAATATTGCACAAATAATGTACGTTCTGAATGTTACCTAACTATCAGGTTTAAGAAACGAAAAAGTTCTGACATTTGGATTCCATTTGATTGTCCTCGTAAAAGAAAATGTATGTAAAAAAAATGTTTAATGTTAGTATTTTTAGTGTTTGTGTTCTGATTTGTTCTTTATGAGAATGTGTTTATATTTTACCATTGTTTTTTGTTACTTTTTTTATCCTCGTAATAGAAAATGTAAGTAAAAAACAATATTTAAAACCTCAAATAGTGTTTTGAGTTCTGATTTTCTCGATGTATATCACAATGTGTTTATATTTTACCAATATTTTTTTCTGACTTTTTATCCTCGAAATAAAAAATGTAAGTAAAAAACAATATTTAAAGTTATTATTTTTAGTGTGTTCTGATTTGTTGTTTATGACAATGTGTTTATATTTTACCATTTGTTTTTACTCTTACTTTTTTCATGATAGTTAATTAGAATTATAACAACATTTTTCAAATTTACTGACATATTAGTTCGATGATTTTATAATAATTAAAATTGTGATTGCGTTATTAATTGCAATAAAAATTTAAAAAGTAGATTTTTGTTTACTTTAATTATGAAAATGAGCTAAATTATTGAGCAAATAAATTATTATCTTTCTAAAGAAACGAATAACAAATTTTTGAAACTTTCTTAGTTATACCAAAGAGTATGTAATTACATACTCTTTGATTATACTGATAGCTTGCTTTAGTGAACATCATTTAAATTGCTCTGAAGACTATTGTTACCCATCCTTCTTATTCAACCACTAGACAGTAACGCTTCGAACACGTAGGGTTCTTTTAATCGTATCACAAACAGAGCTGGGCAAATTACTTTAAAAAAGTAATTAATTACTAATTACCAATTACCGCCCAATGAAGTAATTTAATTACCAGATATTCAATTACTCACACGAAATAGTAATTCAAGTACCAATTACTTAGTAATTGTAATTGTAAACATTAATTACTTTTTCAATTACTTCCAATGAAAATAATTGTCATATAGTTCTATTTAGTAGAACTTTCTTGCAAGTTGCAACTATCATTAGTGTCGTGTCGATTCGTAATCGTAATCTAAAAATCTGGTGTGATACACTCACACAACTTCCTTTTACAGTGATCTTATAATTAGTCAAAAATTTCATTTTTAATTTTTAACCATTTGTTAAAAATTTTCAAAAATTACAAATTCTACAAAAACGGTACAAAATCGAGTGTTAGTTGAAGAGACAAATTTTTTCTAGAATTTTAAGGTGAATTCAAAAATGTAATAATATACCGGGTGTTTTATTTAAAATAGGAGTTAATAAAAAAAATTGAAAAAAAACAAAAGAAACCCACTTTAGAAGTATTCAACTGGAAAATCACCTATCTCACATCAATACACATTAACAATGTAAGAAAAATGTAAAGTTTAAAAAAAATCTTTAGAGCCGTTTTTGAAAAAATCGAAAAAAACTGAAAAATTACAAGAGTAAACACCTACTTCCGGTTATGCGATTTTCTTCAAAAGCTTGCTGTCTCATCTACATAGTACACAAAACTTATATATGAAGTTTCAACGCCATACCTCTTTTCGTTTTTGAGATATTCTGTTCACAGACAGACAGACACACAGCCACACACACAGACAGACAGACAGACAAACCAATGAAAAAAAATATGTTTTTTGGGATCAGGGGACTCTAAAACGTGAAGATCCGTTGAAAACTCAATTTCGAATTTTTGGAGTGAATGCAATACTTCCTTTATAGTAAAAGAAGTAAAAAATGCTTACTTTTTATGTTTTGTTAACGATAGTAACCTACATACTTTATCACTTTTGAAGGTTTTTTATAATTAAATCTTGTAGCTACATGCACTGTTTTTAGTTTGTTTTGATGTAAGATGTAAGTAAATACAGAAAGTCAAGGATAACAATTATACAGGGTGTCACAAAAAGAATGGGACACAGATTGGTCATAGATTCCTTAGGTTATAATAAACCGATTAAACCTAATATACCTAGTACAAAGTCCATTCAGTAAGAAGGTATAGGGACTTGAAAGTTCAATTTCAATTCTTTTATTTTTTTTTATTAATTTCCACATTGGTTATCACTGTAGTTGAGCTTTTTATCACGAATGTGGGTTTAGTTGTCGAGGCCCGTAGGGCAAAAGCAAATAAACCACATGAGGGATAAAAAGGAACTTCCAGTGCCGACGAGCATATTGTTTTTTTTTAATCAAAATCACGAAATTACAACATTTTAACCAACTCTTGTAGGTTATGTTGACGTCGGTTGACGTTTACCTATCGCCCAGCCGCTTACAAAAAGGTGGTAAAACAATGGTTTACTTCACTGCCCATTTCTCATATTTTAATGACGATTTCGACGTTCTTCACTGCCGATTTAAAAAAATAGAAGTTTGTATACCAAGGCACTGAATTGGAACTTTTTATCACGAATGTGAATTTTGTTGCCGAAGCCCGTAGGGTCAATACAAATAAACTACATGAGGGATAAATAGGAACTTCAGTGCCGAGGGGTACATTATGTTTTTTTTTTTTTGAAATCGAGAAATCGTGAAATTACAACATTTCAATCAACTTTTTTAGGTTATTTTTACGTCTGTTGACGTTTATCTGTCGCCCCGGCACCTATAAAAAGTCGTATAACAATGGATTACTTCACTGCCGATTTCTCGTATTTTAATGACGATTTTGAAGTACTTCACTGCCGATTTAAACAAAAATTTTTTTTTCGAATACGAAGAAATGTCGAATTTCATTTTGGCTAGATTTTGTAGTGGCATTAGAAAAAACAGCACGCTGAATGTTATAAAAGTAATTTTTCCATGTTCGTGTAAAATTAATCCACTCCCTTTGCATCGTTCGCTCGTAAATTAAATGTTGAAAAACTCTCACTTTTCTGAACTTGTAGAACAATCTACTATTAAATACGCCTAACATGAGGCTGAATGACGAAAATAGGTAACTTACTTAAGTATACAGGGTGCAGCATTGAATTTCTTAATTGTTTGACAGCAAAATTCTATTTTTGTAAAGAACACTACATGGTGATCCAATTGTCGCAACTTGAGCATTTTTTGTTGGCTTAGTTCGAAAAAAAGCTGTTTACCCCTTTACACGAAACTGACATTTTCTGTCGCCTGTAAGGGTTTCACGAAAATATACGTTTTGTTCCCTGGTCAGTAATAGATTAACTAGCCTCCTGATTTTCATATTTAAATATTTTTGAATGCAGCTGAATACAAGAAATACTCTCATCATAAAATGTAAACGTGTCATATGTATAAATCTGGACTAAAATGTAATTTCCTCCCTTGCATGATTATTGATTACCATACGGAAATAAGAATTGGTACATCAGCTACAAAAATAAAAGACATTTGCTCAAGCACGTAACAATGAAGTCATTTTTACATTCAAGAGACCTTTCTAATTATCATGTGTTTAAAAAGAAATTACATACGGGTAGGCCATTGAAAATAAAACTAATGCCGACAGCAAGCTTTAGAGACAGGAATCTTTAGAATTTTCAATCACGATATCAGCGTATAATATAAACTTACAATACCAACAAAAGTGATGACAGTTAATGAATTCTAAAGCTTGCTGTTGACATTACTTTTATATTTCATGGCCAATCTTTATGTAATTTCTTTTTGAACACAACGTGTAAGAAACGGAGAAAAATACTTATTTCATAAAATTACTGTCAACGTTTGACAAATGGCGCAGGTTGCTTTCATATTTTTACTTCAAATTTCAAAATCTTAACATCTTCAATAATACCTATTAATTTTACCAAATTTTTAATATTATAATAAAGTCTTTATTCTGAGATGCCAATTATGTACACAGAAAAATATTACCTATTGATTTTAAATTTAGGGTAATAAAATATCTGAAATTACATAAATTGGGTCCTACGCAGGGTTCTTTTAAGAAAACTAAATGGAATTTTGTGTAAAACCATTACGAAGTCAATATTTGAATGTCTCGTAATTAGCATGGTTTTGTATGTTTCGTCCGTCAACGCAGCACCCTATATAACGTAAAGACGTAATGTTGGCTGAGGTAATCGGAATTATAAGAAAGTCACGATTTTTATAAGACACTATTCCAGATTTTTAATAATAATCAAACCTAATATGCTGTAGCAGTCCGTATACAAAGCAGCATGTGACCATTACAAAGCAAGAAAGCGATAAAGTATCGATAATTTACAAATGTTCATTGCAAGAATGCGGTAAACTTATGCGGTGTTTTTATTTTGTATTAGTACTATACCCCATACTGCATTTTTGAGTCAACCAGGCGTGGAATTTCGCAATTAGGTACATTTTATTTATGTGTTTTACGCTCTTTAAATGTTATCGGATTTTGGCCGTTTAGTTCAATTACTCACTCAAAAACGCAATTGTCTGAACTTAACGCCTGTTAAAGTATAGCCCTATGCTAGTACATCATTTAAAAGAAGCAAATTGAAAGGAATAAATAATTATTATGAACCAATATCGTCTAATGAAGCTATTTTAAATTATATTTTTACCGTAGGTATTGTAATCTATAACGTACTTACCGCAAATATAGTTTTAGCGTCTTCAACAATAAATATTAGTTTCACTGTTACAACCTACGTATCACACCTACTACATACACGCACTAATGCACTCTTTACTCGTGATTCGTGAACGCGTCGTACAGAATGCAAATGTTGCACAAAAGTTGCTGCTATTCGATCGTCAGAGGAAATCATAAATTAGGCTTGGGGAATACCCTATCCCGATTTGTTTAATATGTAACTTAATAAGACCTTATTGTATTTTTTTGCGTTCTTAAAATTTAGCACTCAATCGAGATCAGTAATTGAAATACCACAAAGTAATTCAATTTCCTTCAGTAATTTCAATTACCACCGGTAATTGAAATATTTGTAAAGTAAATTAAATACTTCAGAGTAATTTCATTACACAAAAGTAATTGAGTAATTGAATGTAGTAGGTAATTAATTATTTTCAAAAAGTAATTTTCAAGTACTTTTTAACAAAAAGGGCAATTCCCAATTACAATTACCCCATTTTGAAAAGTAATTCAATTTCAAGGCAAATACACAAAAAGGAATTTAATTAGTAATTTAATTACAAAGTAATTAATTACTGCCCAGCTCTGATCACAAATAACATAAACAGCAGTTTTTAATAATAGTACATGTATGTAATGTATGTATGTACCTTATGTAATATCGTTAACTTCGTTTTACCTTGCGGTGTAGAGGCTGGTGCCTTATGTGCTTGCATCTGGCGGTACAATGCTCCTTGCCCCGGATTTGAGCGCGCCTTTTATGCTTGCATAGCAACCATTGTGTGAAGTGTGTGTCATGATGATGTGTTGACCTTGTTACTCTATATCTTAGGTCTGTGGATTTGAGTAGAGCACAGTTAATTTGGTGCCCAACTGTGAATGGTTTCACCGAGCCCGATTCCAATCGCCAAGTCTGCGGAAAATTTCCGGTCTCTGCGGGATTCGAACCGAGGACTTGCTTAATGCAAGCCTAGCGCATGCACAACTGCGTTATGCGGCTTCTTCGTACATAAAGTTGGTTTATTTAACAAGAATAAATTATCTTCAGCTATAGCTGTGTTAAACACACATTATTTTCAAAGAATAAGTACACAGATTATTATTAAATGAAACGAACAAATTTAAATTATTACGTAACTACTTACGGTACATGTTCAACCTGGAATGGCTTCTGGAACCGAAAGACAACTATGCTTGACTTTTCTTTACTTTTATACAGTTTTAGTAATTAGGAAAATTGCAAGGTGAATTTTGGATTGTTTGTGCTGTACTTTTCTAAATGCCTAGAGGCTCTGAATCTCCAACTAATTACTTGCATTTTGACCTCTAAATTTTTGCTTTCAACAGTTAGGTGACAAATAAGCACATTAGTGAAAACCCATTCCAGATTTACACATTAACAATACATAATATGAAAATTCAATTAATGTACAATAGCTGTTAGCTATTACAGTATTTTGTTCTGACACTGTGATATTCCTGAAAGCAATTTATGAGGTTCGTTCAGTAATTATCCGACGGTGTGCTACAAGAAAATAATATCTATTTTAGAACCTTGCTTCACTCCCCTTTTAAACTACTTCCATTGGGAAGTAGCAGCCTTAGACCTCTTTCACAGGAACGGTTTTTATGCTGGTCGGTAGATTTGCCGTCCGGTGAAAAAATCAGTGACAAATTAATATCATATCATGCGGAACCTTTTACATATTCGCCTAGTCTGTTCAGTAAACATAAAAACACAAAGTGGCCTTTGATTTCCAATATTTCACGAGTGTACTTCCAAAATTCATCTTTGCCTAGGAATGTACTTATAAAAAGTTACTAAAACAAATAGGTTAAGGGTGTGACATTTATCTAGCAACTGTCATAAATGTTGTAAATAATTACTTTTAAGGATATTGTGCAAATACTAATGACATAGCATTTATGAATAGGTGTTTTTATTATATTTTATAAAAGTTCAGGGGAGAATGTCCAGAAAAATATCTACTTTGACACTGAAATAATGAGAAATATAAATTGTCATTTTGAAATTCAAACCTGCCTTTATGCAGGTGTGAAAACCTTTGCAAAGCAAGATTCAGAATCCCTAGTACCTACAAAGAATGTATGCATATGCCAACTTAAAAAAAAATTAAATGTTTTTGTGTTTACGGAATGCCCTATAGCTGGCATATTGTTTAATTACATGTGAGTAAATGCAAGTGTGCACACGGAACAGCAAATTTGCCGCCGCCGGTGCAGGAAGTTTGCATAAGCAGCTTTAAGTGTACAATTGTCCACAGAACTAATGTCACCCCGAACGTCAGCTTGTATATCTCGATAGGCAACACATTTAACGTCACTTGACCCAATGTTTTTTCGATGCTAATACACACAAAGCGTGACACTGAAAAGCGATTAGGCAGAGAGAAAGTAGACATTTTAGAAGCAAATCCTTCCGTTTAACATTTCGGTGGTGAATCACAGGGGGTTACAGTTTATTTGTATTAAGCAGGTTTTATTTCATAGCTGTTGTTAATATTATTTGTTATTTGTATGACGTAGAAACAAGACATGAAGTAATTCTGGTTGAATATAAACTTTAACAGATATCGATTAATGAAATTGTTGAAGAGTTTAAAGATTTTCGTTTATTGTTAAACGTTTTAAGTGATTAAAATTAAAATAGATTTTTCTACCGCTAAAGGCACAACATTGGAAACCTAGATTTGACAAACAAATATTTATCTTGTTTTCACAATTTGAAACACAATTTAGTAGAATCTGAGAAATAAGAAATAATTTAAATTGTTCTACTTGAGGAACGTGAATATTTGCGAAACTGAAAGATTAATTAAAAGGTTTTAAAATTTAAACATATACAGTGGAACTTCTATATACGAAGTTGCTAAATTCCAGAAAAACTCATTAAAAGGAAATTTCGTAAAACAGAAAATCATTTAAAATAGCATAATAAATGACACTCCAGAAACGTCGTGTGATCATCATATCATAATCATCATCATCATAATCATAATCATAATCATAATCATAATCATAACTCTATAATAAAGCAGAACAGGTCCCAAGGTCAAACATATCAACTCGTGGTCTATGCGTAGTTAGGTATTGTGGGCGTGGTCTTGATATTAGCAGCGTTGCCAGACCTGGTACAATTCTACGAATCTGGTACATTTTGAAACCGTTTCTACAAATTTATTTCGTACAGTGTAAATCTGGCAACAGGGCTAAAATCGTCGTGTTGACAGCTGGCCTTTAGTTTACGAAGAAGGAAACCCTCATTTCTGTTGTAGAAAAGTGAGTATTCGTTATTATATTTTCCATTTTAATTGTGTGTGCTTTTGTGTGACATAACCTAAGATTTGCATGGAAATTTTATCTGGCAAAAACAGAGGCAATCAATGCGTTTCGCACTGCACAATTTTCATTATTATCAATCCTATTAAACAATGACTGCTTTTCTGCCTGTGAAATTCGTGGTGTTAAAGAGAATAGGTAAGTTTTAAAAATCTTGTATTGTACGACGCCACCGATGAACTACTGTTCCTAGAGTCAGTAATCTTGGAGGGAGGCGCGAACAGCTGATGGTTTAGATTAAAATTACCTTAAAACGTTGCCAGACCTTTATTGTTTGGCTTCAACAGCTTTTGGCGCCAAATTATTTTGAGTTTGCTTTTAATCGTGAACAATCGTTAAACAAACGCCATATCTACCTAACAGCATTTACACCGAAGGAAATTATGTATTAATCCCCGCTTCGTCAACCGTTCAATACATTTTAGTTTGACCCTAACCGCAACACCTGCAAGAATCACGGATATGGTTTAGTGTCAAAATGTTATCTTCATTCACAAAACAGTTGGAGCTAGAACACCTCTATTCGACATTGATGTTAGGACCACGATAAACATGCAAACTAAAACGAATTAGACCCCAAATTGCTGTACAAGTAAACAAAGGTCTGGCAATAGTGTAAGGTATTTGACATGTTAGCGATCCCTCCCTCCAAGATTACTGACTCTAGGAACAGTAGTTCATCGGTGGCGTCGTACAATACAAGATTACCGTAAACAATAAGTTGTAAGCTAAAATATTTATCTGGCATTGAAATTAAAACTCAAGTTAGTTATTTTAATTTATGTTGAATAGAATTAGTTCTGTAGTTCTGGTGCTATTATTATTGTTGTTTTGTTGTTAGTGCTGGACGTGAAAGTTACGGTGACTCAGCCATAGGATATGTGCAGCTCCGACCAGAGGGAGAATTGTGCACCGTTAAATGCAGAATTTGTCCTGAACACCGAGTGAGAGCGAAAAACTATAATGTGGTGTTACAAGTAAATGAAAAGCAGCGTAAAGTAGAGAAGGTGGAATGTTTGGACTGCGCTGCATCAGCTGGTAATTTAATAATAATCTGTTATTAATGTTTTAAAATTTAAAAAAAAAATTTTTACAGGTGGATGCTGTAGCAGTACTTATGTGGATGCATAGGAGGAGCGAAGAACCCGCAACTGTCAAAAGTGGGCACATCGCTAAAATTTTTGACTGTGGCAGAATTTGGGGGTATACCCGTTGAAGAAGATCAGGGTAACTTTTATCAGGAGGCAATGCGTTTAGGAGTACAAAACAAAGCAGCTGGCGAAATATTTAAACTGTTTAAAGAACCCAAGTATAGCTGCCTGGATTTGTACGGTTTATTATTAAAATTTGTTAGCAGTGGTGGAGCCCTATATGATGATTTCATCACCTTCACCAAGCAGCACATGAATGAAGATTTGTGCAAGGAAGCTGCATATTGTACCCTAATGCAAGGCGAAGACAGTTTGTGGCATCGTTTACGATATGGGAGGATAACCGCCTCGAAATTATATAATGCTGCACATTGCAAAACTGAATGTGGCTCATTTGTGCAACAGGTAATTGGAGTTACAAAACTGAGGGATACCAAAGCAATGGAAAGGGGTAGACGATTAGAAAAGCAGGTATTACAAATTGTCGAAAAAAATATGAAGACCAAATTAAGTTCTGTGGGAATTGTACTTTCAAAGAACCACCCTATTTTCGGAGCTTCACCAGATGCAGTGAGTGACAATTTCGTTGTTGAAGTGAAGTGCCCCTCTACAGACAAAGCAGTGTTAAACTATATAACATCACAAAATAAAGTTACGGCCAAGTATAGAGCTCAAATACAAATGCAAATGCATTTTTTAAATAAATCGTATTGCATTTTTGCTGTTGCAGATGCTAACTTTGAAAAAAACCAAAAAGTTAATTTTATTTCTGTGGGCTATGATGCAAATTACATTAAACAAACAATGTTAGAAGCTGAGAACTTTTGGAAAAAAATATTTTTCCTATTTTATTAGCATCTGCGAACAAATAACTGCATTTTTAATTTTTATTGTTAGGGATAAGCGTGTAACTATTTTTAAGTAATATTTAATATCTTTCCCGCTGCTGATCTTGTAAGTCAGTGATACAGCCTTAGTAACAAAACGTGTAAGTCGGTGATTATATTTGTTTGCTGCTTTTTCTTGACAACGGAACTTAATACTATTATTAAGTTCTTAGGATAATAAAATTAGCAAAGCAAGATGCAGATTTAGACGTTTTGTTTCTAAATTGCAAGTGTTTATGTGACATGTGACACTCATAGGTAACACGACTCACAAAAATTAATCCTGGTGACAGGTGACAAACCAAACGATTTTTTCAGAAATCTAGAAAAATTTCGATAAGCAGCGGGAAAAATATAATAAGATAACTCGGAATGTATCGCCTATTAACATTTTCGGCAGGCAACAAGCCGCGACTTCGTCTTGGCTTGTACTTGCCTACCCCAAATGTTAATAGGTCCTTACATTCCTTGTGACTTAAATAGCTATTTAGAATTGTAATATATTGTAATAAATGTAAAATTTTACAGTGTCACTGCAAGTTATTATAATTGTGTTTCAGTGTTGAATGTACCAGCTTTAATTTTGTTTACAATAAACAAAAAAGCGTTGTTTTCTATTTCTGTTAATACATATAATAGGTAAACAAATATTTTTGGTGTGTGACATGATGTAAAAATATTCTGTGGCTGAAAAAACCACTTATTATAATTTTGATTTCTAAAATGTTCTAAAATTTGATTGAAAAATCATTTTTTTTCTAAAAAATGTAAATTCCAAAACATTCAAATTTTTTAGTGTGATCCTTCTACTTGTCATTAATCCATTTGAGTTATGATATAGCTACTGCATTGATTATAATGTGTAAAATTCTATGTACAATACAGATTACATACTTAATAAATAAAACTATGTTTTAAAGGTACCTAATAATTTATTTAATTAAAGCAGTTTGCATATTTATAAATGCACAAGCAATAACAATCATATGATCAGTGTATTTAAGCAGGTTTGTGTTGAGACACGAATGGGGTTTTAATATTTTAAATTCTCGTAATCTTCGAATTACACGTTCAATATGAATTCGTAGACTCGCTATTGATTTAGTTTTTAACACATCAGCTTTTGAGCTTCTTATATTTTTATCTACACTAGGCGGTCGTATTAATGAACATCCCTTTTCTACCAGCATACTTTGACCAAAATTATTTAAAAAGATATTTTTGTCAACTACACGGAAAAATTGCATGTTTAACACATTGGAAAATTCCATGCTCACGTAAAACTTTTACATTTGCTGGAAAACTCTCACTTTTCTTAACTTGTAGAGCAATCTACTATTAATTCACTAGCGATTTAAGAAGAAAATTAACTCGCTAGCATATAAACATTATAAACAGTTACTTATGGTTGCTATTATAAAGATAATAATAATAATGCCAGTTTAAAATGCCAAAGAAATAATAATTAATCGAGTTATTTAACAATATCAGTAACGGCGTAACTGGAGACTTGAGTTCCCGCATTTATATTTTTATGGCGCTCAACGGCTTAAACCTGAAAAGAAACACAGATTGCAGGCAGCTGAAAATTATTTCGGTGGAGCAAATAATTCTCACATATAATCTCATAAGTCACAAGAGCATTCATTCTTTCCGGATTTGTTTTTGACTGCGTTCCAACAGCGTCATATTAATTAGGACGCCTTCCAGGGGCAAGCGTTTCCTTTACAGAGACTTTCCATTTGAAAATATATTTTTTGGAACTTTTCCTTACTGCCAATCTCTAGCGTGCTTTTAAAACTTTCTTTAGTGCAACAAAAGTTATTAAATTCGTCCTACATTTTAAATGCGGCATATGCCGCGGGGTTTAAGCTAGTAATAGTATATTACACAAGTTTAGAAAAGTGGAGTTTTACTAAACGAATATAGCTTGATTGGGTACGAGCGAGCGAAGCGAGCGATTAACCCTAAAAGCTATATAAGTTTAGTAAAACTGTGTGTGTACACTATTTTTTCGCATTTTGTATTAATATTTATTAACAAACATTTATATAAAAACATTAAACCACATGTTCATTAAAAAGGTCCATAAGGGGCGGCTGTGGAAATTCAAATGTATGAATAATATGTTGGTGACACTGTAAGTCTATGTCAAATTCGAGGTTATCAGGTTAGGTTTTCCGTCAGTTTTGACACAGACTGACGCAAAACCTAACCTACTAACCTCGAATTTGACAGTGACATTACCATATAGTAAAGTGACACTTCTATGCACCAAAATGCCACTGTATTAAACGATTTTGAATTTAGTAAAGTTCCACATTATTACACACAATGCGAAAAACACCCTCGACAGTGGAAAAAGTCCGATAAAACATATCATTCAGAGAACAACTGCAACTGGTTGTTTTCCAAACAGCATTTTATCAAGTGAGCAATTTATTCTATAATTTTACGTGACTAGTCTTTAAAATTGATTTCATTTAATTTGATCAAAAATTTGTTCATATTTAACTTACAATAAATGGAATTTTAATTCGTGAAATAGAGCAAAAATCAAATGGTAAATTATTCGAACGGCAGAATACCTGTAAAAAATCGTTAAACACAGAATTTCGTAAAACTGAAGTTCCTTAAGAAGTTTCAATGTATGTAGAAATTCAGGAAGTTAAAAGTTACTCAAAAACCTGGTGTAATACACGCACACAACTTCCTTTTACAGTGATCTTATAATTAGCAAAGAATTTGATTTTTAATTTTTAAGCATTTGTCAATAATTACAAATTCTACAGAAACCGTACAAAATAGAGCGTTAGTTGAAGAGACAAATTTTCCCTAAACTTTTAAGCAGAATTCAAAAATGTAAAAATATACCGGGTGTTCCATTTAAAATAGGAATAAATAAAAAAAGAAAAACAAAAGAAACCCATTTTAGAGGTATTCAACTATCTCACATCAATACACATTAAAAATGTAATAAAAGTGCATACTTCCGGTTATGCGATTTGCTTCAAAAGCTTGCTGTCGCATCTAGGTAGTACACAAAACATATATGAAGTTTCAACATCATACCTCTTTTCGTAACGTTAAAAATCACTCTTGGACCTTTTAGCTACTTTTTACTTCCCTCGTATTGTAATCGCGAAAATATCACCTTCCGAGATTTTTTCAGATCTTCACGTTTGACGAAAAAGAGGTTTTCTCAATTCCGTCAATCTGTCTGTCTGTCTGTATGTCTGTCTGTCTGGCTGTTAGCAGTATAGCTCAAAAACTATTTGTCGGAGGAAGACGATATTTTGCATACATATTATATATCTACCTCGCATGAAACCGGTACAATTTCATACAAATATATACAGGGTGAGAACCTTAAAAAAATAGAGTTTTGTTTATTTTTGTGTTAACTTTGAAATAAAAGAAAGTAATAACTTTCACATAGGTCAGGCTTTACATTTGCCAAAAATAAGACTCAACCGATAAAGGATAATGTCACAAAAGAGTAAAAATGTTTCAACCATAACACCGCGACGTTCAACAGAGGCGAGCGCCGGACGTATCTGGAAGAGACTCGGTAGCGCAATTGGAATTTCGCTGCAGTTAGATCCGCTGCGGATATGAAGTTAACATCGAGCGATCTGCAGAGCTGCAGATGTGGCGCATTCAAACCCCAGCGGGATACATTTTTTTTTAAATTTGAAAATGTATTTAATTTATTAGAAACGTGAAGATAGTTTTACTCCTAACTTATTTCTTAACGGTAACGCACTTGAGGGATATTATTTGTCAAAACTATAAGGATTTATCACTGGCTGCGACGAATTCGGGAAGATAAGTTCTTAAATAAATTAATAATTTTTACAAAAGCGAAAAGCCATTTTTCTGACAAATTAATTCGACACTTCATTATAATAATATGTTTATTTTATTTTATTTAGGTACTCAGCCAACAGCCTTTAGGCCAATTATAGGCGTCGTACTGTAAGTCTATGTCAAATTCGAGGTTAGCAGGTTAGGTTTTACGTCAGTTTTGACACAGAGTGACGCAAAACCTAACCTGCTAACCTCGAATTTGACTTAGATTTACAGTGGCATCAACTTGTCATAGGATACTACTGAATTTTAATTAGGTAGTTTCCATGCTGATTGAGAATCACCCTAGGGTCGTTTTCACTTCAAGTGTGATCTGATTTGTCAGACTGACTCACGTGATTAAAAATAATCAAATTTGATTGGTCTGAAATATATGTAAGAACTTATCCTTTGAATTAAACTTCGGATAGATGGTAGCGATGGTGGTTCCTTAATTACATAATATCTGTTATAAGTTTATATTCAACCAGAATTACTTCATGCCTTGCTTCTCCATCATACAAATAACAAATAATATTAACAACAGCAGTGAAATAAAACCTGCTTAATACAAATAAACTGTAACCCCGTGTGATTCACCACCGAAATATTAAACGGAAGGATTTGCTTCTAGAATGTCTACTTTCTCTCTGCTTAATTGCTTTTCGACGTCACGCTTTGTGTATATTACCATGCAAGAAACATTGGGTCCAGTGACGTTAAATGTGTTGCCTATCCAGAAAGCCAAGCTGACGTTCGGGGTGACATTAGTTCTGTGGACAATTGTACCTTTCGTTATGAAGAAAGTACGATCCCCCTGTACGTAATGTGACTACGGATTTTTCACCGGACCGCGAAAAAACCGTTCGTGTGAAAAAGGCTTTATTCTAGTGCTCCTTCCTCTTCTCAAAGCAATTTTCATACACACCCTTTGTCGCATATTTTTTTATCCACCACACATTCACAAATCTCTTCCTTTCATGAGTGGTTTTCATCAGAAACTGCAGGGAGCTACGTCAGGGCTGTACGAAGGTTTATAAACTGCAGTAATGAAGTAAGTATTTGGCCAAAAAGTTGTGTATAACATAAACAAAAATGTAGTAAAATCTATAGCAAATGTTCAAAGTGCCCTCTTGCTATGTAGCGTTCAGTACGTCGAATCCATGATTCTCGAGCAAGTTTTATTATTTCAGTATTTTATTTGAGGGTTTTACAAGCTTCAGTTATGCGAATTCTTAATTCATCTACAGTGTCGACTCGAGACGAATATACAATTCATTTAATGTACCCTAAAACAAAGAGTAAGCCAAAGGTGTGAGGTAAGGTAACTGTGCTATGCATGGTACAGGGCTATTACAATCAATCCGTATGCCATTGTAAATAGTATTCAAATAGCTGCAAATCAGGAAAAATATCCTAGCGTACAATCATGAATATACGACATTTTTTGACAATGTTGAACAGGGGCGTCTTCCAAAGGCTACACCTGTAAGCCTCAAAGATAAAAAAGTAGGACCAATAAAATTATCACCAATCAATGCACACCTCCATTTCAGAAAAATGAATGTTGATGATGAGTACCAGCAACAGAGTGGATTTTCAAATACGTAAACATGAATGTTTCAAAAATTTACTATTCTATTTCTAGTAAAACAAGATTTATCTGTACCATGTAGATTCAGTGATTAATCATCAGCAGAAGTTTATGAGTATGGCAAAATCTGGGGGTCGTTATTAAATCTTGCACAGATATATAATGATATAGGTATAATGTTCTTCATATGCTTGCAGAAGAATTATTTGACATCTTGACAATATTCTACTACATGTAGTAGGAAATATCTGCCTACCAGCCTTAACATGGCAATTTGTGTACTTCGATTTATATTCCACACCCTCACTATTGATTTTTATTACATTGGCTTGATGTATATTTGGGCACCAGCATGGTCAAATTATTAAGGAAACCGCCTGTGGTGCTGAAGGTAAGGGGTACCGAAACCACAGTTGTGATAGTAGGGAAAAAAAAAGCAGTCAAAGGCATGATGTTAACTTCATCACCTATAGTATGCCATATTGCTGTGAATGTGTTAAGGTATTGTGATTTGCGTTAATGTGGCTTTCCCATATTACATGTTTTAACATAATGTTTTTTGTTGTGGACACCGTCTAGGCATGCGGTGTACCAGGTACTTTAGACACTGACTGTTATGGTCATATGGTTAAAGTTCAACTAGTATTTTGCTAAGACTACGGTGTTCCAACCCTAGCAAGGAATCTTTTATGCTACACATATTTTTAAAAACCTCACCACGACCGGGGATCAAAACTTGCGGATGTTTAACCACTCAGCTAACCAACCTAGCAACATAATATTAAATAGTATTGCAAACAGGGTCTCTTTGTGTCAAACTAAGGGTTGGTGCTAAAGTTTCTTGATTTCTTCCAATTACATCTTCAATTTAATGTATTTATCAATGCCATTCTCATGAAGTCTATTGTCTTTTTTAAATTTCAGTTCCTGTATTGCTTCCAAAACCTTTGTTCTTTTAATTTTATCACATGTCTGTTTAAACATCCATTAGTACGAGGGCCAAGCTATAATTATTGAGAATAAGGCAATCTACTAGGCCGTGAAAAACAAAACATACAGTATTATTTAGAGTAACTCTTCATCTGCCATTTAAGGTTTAGTTCTTGAAGTTACGTTAGTTAGAACCCGAGTTGCTACTGCGACCGTTACCAAAAAAAACATTGCTGCTGTTAAGAAAATAATTGAAGAGGGCGATAAAGCCACTTATGCGGTAATAGAGCATCAACTCAAGATTAGATCCTCAGCTGTTAACACAAGCATACACTATCACCAACATTTTAAAAAAATATAAATCGTTTTGTGCCGTATTGGCTTTCTGATTCTTAAAAAACTGAGCCTTTCAGAATTGATCATGAAACTGTATATCTTCTAAGTAATAGCAATGACAAAGAAGCATCGAGCTATGAAAAAAGTTATGTATGCGGTATTCTTTAAAGGTACGGGTCTAGTCAATGCAAAAGATAGATGGACAAAAGCTACATGATACACTGAAAAATTTTTGCCTGAAATTGTCAATTGAGTTCCAGAGAAGGAAATTAGGCTACATTATGGAAATGCATCGTCTCATAAGGCTGCTTTAACACTGCAGGTTTTAACTGGAAAAAATATAAAAAAAAATAGAACACCCGCCGTGCTCCCGTGGTTTAGCAATGTGCTACTTTTGGCTATTTTATGGGTTTAAAAGACATTTGCAGAGTAGAAGGTTTTCGTCTGAGGAAGAGATTGATACCGCAGTTCATGATTATTTGAAAGGTGTTCCTAAAGAAGATGATTGGCCATTTTTTAAGCAATTAAATGAAAGAATGCTCAAGTGTATTGATGCTGAAGGGAGTTACTTTGAGCATATTTAAAATAAAATCCTAAAAATTTTTAACCGTTTTCTTTATTCTCAATAATTGTAGCTTGACCCTAGTAGTACATACAGATTTGTCTCTGTCTGGTATTGCCGTATGTTATATTCGTCTTTTTCCTATAACCTTTATCAATTCTGTGGTTTAAGTGGTCTTCTATTTTCCCATTGCAGTTAATGCTCCCTCGAATTCGTATTTTCTTGTAACTGTTGTAGTCCTCTAGTTTGTTGGTTTGTAGATATTTTTTGTTTTACTTTTTTCTCTTTAACCATATTTTTAATGCCGTTTGTCCGCCATGTTTTGTTGGTAGTTTGAGAACATAATTAATGTTTTTCAGCTTAGTCTAGTAGCTCTTTAGTAGCTCTTTATTTCTCTTATTATTCCTTTCAAAATAAAATTAGTACACGAGGACGCGCTTGTTATACTAGATAGATGGCGAACGTTGAAGGGATCCTGGACAACCATTTTAGGCACTCGTGTGCATGCGGTTCGTGAATTATAAGTTCAAAAAGTGGAATTACATAATGCCAATAACTAGTGAATCAAGACAGTCTAGGCCTTGCCCACTGACAGTAAGGGAATTCAACAAAACAAAATCAGATCAGGTATACTGTATAGTATTCCAACCAAAAAATGGAAAGCTATTTAAAATTCAGTACACCATGAAAAGTGTAAGTCATGTCTAAGTTGGTTTCATACAATCAGTAAATAATATTCTAATGTCAATCAGCTTTCAAGGATGACAGTTCATCTGCAAACTGTACCTATATGAGACTGCTTTGTTAAGGCATTCTAAAATTGTGCATGATTTAAGTAGGTACTAGTTGAGTTTTTAAAACCGTATAGTGCATAGAAAATATTGAAAAACGTATATGTCTTCCAAACTTCCCAATGCATCTGTCAAATATGAAGGTTATGATCGAAGTGTCACTGAATGACAATCAAACAGTAATTTTCTGAATTAAATTACGAAGTGACTTCTTGTTCTCAATGATGGCCTGATTTTAAATAGCTTTCCAATTTCTGGTTGGAATACTATACGCAAAGATTTATTCAATGAGAGCCGTTTAGGAGTTGAGTGACATACACACGTACAGAAGAATTCTACAGGGAGTTTATTATAACGTGCAATATGTGTAAATGCGTTTATTTTAAATTGCAATATGGGAACGTTACTGAGTATGTAAAAACATAATATATTGTACGAAGGAAGGAATTCTGTTGATCAAATAGTATAAAGACTTCAGTTTACAGCAAGTATGTGGGTTATTACATGCCCTGTTGATCTTTCTGATACTTCTTTTTCAATAAAATTACGGTTCATATATTGCATTTTAAAATAAACGCATTTACACAGGGCGTGGCGTACCCTTAGAAACCAATGGTAACAATCAAGTCCTCATGGAAACGGGAATGCAACATTGAGCGTTATAATAAATTCAGTGTATATATAAAGACTAGAACGCGTTGGCCAGCCTACGTCTGGCCGTGCCAGCGTAAAGAAACGGTTAACAATAAAAATGCTTGCTCAAGGCGGCAGCCAGCCTACGTCCGACCCTGCCAGCGTTAACAATACAAATGCTTGCCGCGTCGCCACTTGTGCGCGTTCATGCTGCGTGTTGCTGCGCGATCGGCAGGTGCGCGCGCCTGCTTACGGACTGCCGGCATCGGCTCTTATAATATAAGATATACCGGGTGACCATAAGTGGTTGTGTTTTTTTTTTTAGGTTGACACTGTTCATGTTGGTGACACTGTAAGTCTATGTCAAAATTGAGGTTAGCAGGTTAGGTTTTCCGTCAGTTTGGACACAAACTGACGCAAAACCTAACTTGCTAATTTCGTATTTGACATAGACTTACAGTGCTGCCAACATAAACAGTGCCAACCTAAGAAAAAACATCACAACCATTTATGGTCACCCGGTACAAGTACGTGTGTGTATGAGTTCAATACCTTAGTGTCATTAGTTGCACCAAAGTTGGATAAAATTAGTTGTAGTATCACAACTACAGAGCATCTGGCAATTACAGTAGAATAAAAAGTGTAAATTAGTTATAATAAAACTATCTAACAGTTACTTAAGCTAAGGAAGTGCTATGAGTAAAATATCTCGATCATAAATTACACTGGTTGGCAACAAATTTTTTTTTTCGAGTCCTGACACCATTCCTGCTGATTCTTATGTAAAATGACTTCCTGAATCCGAATATGACCCCCATTTTCCCCCATCACCCGCCGTTTTCGGTGGAAGCCCCCCTTCCCCACCTATTTTTATCACTTTTCGATAGTTTTGAGGGATGAAAAGGATTATTTTAACCTTTACATTTCTTCTAAGGGGCTAGAAAGGTGAAAAATTCTAGAACATGAACATTTGTAGCAAGGAGGTAGATTTGGGGGGGATTTGTCCCCTTAAATTGCAAAAAACTCATTAAAAGTGATCGATTTTTTCAGTTTTTTTTGCAATTTTGTTTACTTATTTTGTACATATTCCAGATTTACACAATTTAAACAACTTAAAGACACAGAATTCCCTCCTAGAACACCGACAAGTTGACTCTACGATCGCTACAGATTTACCGAGGGAAAATTCCTATGCGAACCTGCGCGCGCGAGTTAAGTTGCCAATCGTGGACTTAACGAAAAAAAACTTTATTTATTTTACTACACAAAAGCTTTAATTAATGTAGGAGTTACAAATTTAAACAGAGTAACGTTCTACAGGACACAAATCTATGAACGAACTCGAACAGGCTAATTTGAACTAACTCTAAAAACATACAACAGCAATATTTATAACATTTCTTATCTAAGGATGGAAATTACTGGTTTCAATTGACGTCATTGGGATTTCAGAGAATACAGCACATGACACGTTATCAGGGATGACACATTATATCAATAGCACATGACTCGTTATCAGAGATGACACATTACATTACTCCTCCCCTCATAAGACAATTCAAAGCATTTGAATTTCACGTTTTGATTTCTAAGAACTCAAAAGGTTTAGGAATATCATCGTTAAATACTTTTGATTTTATATATGCCATGAATTTATCTTGTAAGGCTTGGCGTTTACAATAGATATACAATAACAAACTTAATATTACTATGACAATTATACTTATCATTATAATCGTGGTTACAGAAATATAATGCAAATCTGTTACATTGGCAGGTTCAAGTATTTTCTGTATTTCTCCAAGTTGTGATTGGTCTTTAATTAATTCTTTAATATTGATCGGTGTTAGATCTAAACTAGCTATTTGAGTGTGTTTATCACTATCTATATTTAATGTATCAATATTAGGTACTTGTAATTTTACAGTTTTTGTGGAAGAAGTTCTAATTTGGAATAATAGGGTATCATGATCAATAATTGCCGTGCAATCTGGTGTAAGATGAATTAAATTTGTTTTTGTTAATATCTTTCTTGAATTAATGTCTAAACACTTAATATCAATAGTTACCTTTTTAGGAGTAGTAATTAACCAAGTAGAATCATCAATCTGAGCTATTTTAACTTTTAATAATTTGAACAAGTAAGGTGAACAAGTTTTATTAGGGGCAAAAGATAAAAGTTGAGTTTCACATAGCTGATTATTAATAAGGGAAAAGTGATATTTTTCCGTACAAAAATACGAATTGGTAGTTACTAATTTGCAATGGTCAAGTTCAACAGGTATTGAAGTCTCAAGATTGAAGAGTATAGTTTTATAAGTGGGAATAATCATACGATATAAATTGGAATCAATATATATTGGAAATGGTATTAATTGCATGAATTGGTAAATAGTATCTTTGTTTATTACGTCTCCTGTAACTGAGAGGATACTGTAACTGAAGAACCAGATGTAGTACCTGTAACAGGTATTATTTCGTCAGTTTGCCGTATTTCATTTGCATGTCTTTTAAATGTGTTTTTAGTAGTTAAATCTTCAACAAGATATGTATTATTGTCTAGGATTTTGATAATTTTGAAGGGTCCTTTAAATTTCATACTTCTTTTATTTCTTCTGTCATTTTTAAGGAAAACTTTTTGATTAACTTTAAAAGATACAAGTTCTTTATTTTTATTGGTTTTTTCATTTCTTTGTACTTTGGCTTGATTTTGTTTAGACTGGATTTCTGAATAAAAATGCGACATTCTATTTTTATGGTCATTAATGTAAGTTTCAAAATATTTGTCATTGCATAATTCAAATGGATTATGACTGTCTGTATGTCCAAATAAAATTTCGGAAGGGGTAAATTTTAAATTAGAATGTATTGAATTATTATAGGCTAATATGCAATAAGACATTCTTTCTTTTTCAGGAGTATGTTCTAATAATCTATAGTGCTCTAAAATTGTCGAGTGTACTCGTTCAATTAACGAATTTGACTCATGATGTAAAGGTGTAGTTAGATGTAACTGTATTTTATGTAATTTTAAAAATTCTTTTATTACAGCGTTATCGAATTCATTATCAGCGATGATTTTCTGAGGTACGGCATAATGTGAAAAGAACCTTAACAATGCTTTTGTTATGTCTATTTTATTTTGGGATTCTAATAAGTATGCTTGAGTAAATTTACTGAAATTGTCGATTACGGTTAAATATTTAGTTTGATTGATTTGGAAAATATCTATACTGATACAAGAGAAAGGTTTATCATAAGTAGGCGTTAAACTAAAAGGCAATGTATTTGGGTGTCTATGATATTTTTCACGTTTACATGTATCACAGTTATTGATGTATTTCTTGATATCATTATCGATTCCTTTCCAGTAATAAGTACGTTTAAGGTGTTCACTAGTTTCTTTAATTCCTCTGTGATTAGTTTTACCTAAATGATAGTCCGAAATATATTGTTCACGATGATCAGGATTAGTAACATAATTTACTTGCTTAGTGCATCGATGGAAGTGAGGAGAATTTTCATTACTGTTTTCAGTAATAAATTTGGAAAATTTATCAAAAATATTTTCATCTTGAAATATACAGTAATAATGAGAATTTGGTGTACAATATTCTAATAGTAACTGTACAAACTTTTCGTAAAAGTTATTGTTGTTCACAAAAATGCTTATATGTGTGTAGCCATCGAATCTAGTGATTCTAATTGATTTGGGAATTACAGCGTTAATAAATTCTAACTGGTTCTTATGATATTGCAGGGGTAGTTCAGATATGTCTATCACTGGGGATGATGAATGTTGTGAATGTACAGTATTTACATCACTGTCAATATTTTGATTATCTATTGGTTCAATTTCTTGTGTAGGTGGAGTAACTGCAATATTCTGTGAATTAGTCTGTTTATTTGTTGTAACAGTATCTTTATGTCTACTTGATTTTCTTTTAATGGGTACGGTTTCAGGTGGTGATACAAAAGTAGGTATGGTAAAGTCAGTCAATTCAGGTGTATATGGTCTTTGTGCCATCATACTTGCATTATCATCAAAACTAGGTTCTGGTGTATCTAATCGTTCGATTGATAGGGGGTTTATATTAATTCGACTTAAGGCATCAGCTACCTTATTGGTTTTTCCTGGTAGGTATTTAATGGTAAAATTAAATTCTTCTAATTTTATACTCCAACGGGTTAATTTAGAATTAGGCTCTTTGATGTTTCGAAGCCATATTAAAGGTCTATGATCTGTAAATATTGTAAAATGTACGCCATATAGATACGGTCGAAAATGTTTGCAGGCCCAAACAATGGCTAATAATTCTCTTTCTATAGTGGGGTAGTTAATTTCGGCTTGGTTAAGGGTTCTTGATGCATAGCTGATAGGTCTGTTATTTTGTGATAATACTGCTCCAATAGCAAATTTGCTAGCATCAGTAGTTAATTCAAATGGTTTTGTAAAGTCAGGATAAGCTAATATAGGGTCATTAGTTAACAAAATTTTTAATTTCTCAAATTGTTCTATGAAATTTTGATCGTGTATAATTTTTGAATCTTTCTTTAAACATAAAGTCAGGAATTTTGTTATTTTAGCATAATCTTTTATAAATTTACGATAATAGCCTAAAAGTCCTAGGAACGATTTTATATCAGTTCTAGTTTTTGGTAAGGGAAATTTCATTATAGCACTGATTTTATCTGGGTTTGGTTTTACACCATCTTTGGTAAGTATGTGTCCTAAATAGGCAATGGATTTTTTTAAGAATTCAGATTTGTCTAGTTGTATTTTTAGGTTAGCATTGCGACATTTTTCAAAAACACGTCGTAATTTAATCATGTGTTCTTGTAGGGAAACTGAATAAATAATTATGTCATCAAGGTAAACCATACACTGTGTAGGCGTTAGGCCAATCAATGCCTGATTTATAAGACGTTGAAAGCTGCTTGGACTGTTTTTCATCCCGAAAGCTAAGCGTTTAAACTGGAAGTGACCTTCTTCGGTAGAAAAGGCTGTCTTTTCTCTATCAGCTTTGTTTACTTTAATTTGATGAAATCCTGAGGCCAAATCAAGGGTAGTAAAATATTCAGATTTACCTAAATTGTCAAGAACTTGTTCTATGAGAGGTAACGGGTATTTGTCTTCTATAGTATTCTCGTTCAGTTTTCTATAATCAATAACAATTCTCCATTTTTGTTTGCCTGAATTGTCTAATTTTTTTGGAACGATCCATATAGGTGCATTATATGGTGACTCGGAATGTTCAATGATTCCGTCAGCAAGCATTTTATTTATTTGATTTTTTACCTCCTCGCGATGAACATGAGGGTAGCGATAATTTTTTGTAAATATTGGGATGTCATTCTTTGTACGTATAAAATGTCTTGTCAAGTTTGTGTAAGTCAAGGGTAATTCTGGGTGATGAAAAATATCTTTGAATTCGTAACATAAAGTTTTTAATGCATGAGCTTCTTCAGTATTTAGATGAGTGGTATTAATGTTTTTTAAATTTTCATTTTGAAGTTGATTACGAGATTTCAAATTAAAATTTTGATTTTCAGTATTGATGTTATTTATTTCTATTAAATTTGAGTGTTTATATTCATCTAATAACAGTGGGTTATAAATGTGAAATTCTTTTGTCTGATTAGATGTGTTGATGGCTGTTGTGTAAAAATAATTATTGTGGACTTTAACTATAGCTCTAGGTGTTCTACAGTCTTTGTCAAATATTATTTTGTCACACAAATATGTACCATTATTATTTACAGTTGGTAAAATAATTTGTTTTTCTGACCTAGGGGGTATGTATATTCGTTTGATGGGTTGCGCTTGTTGATTTATTTTAGAAAAATTACATTCGTTTCTCTTTTGCGCTTCTTGTTTAAGTTTAGATTGGTTATAATAAAACGGTATAATGTTTTTTTCTGTTTGAATGTGCATCCATTTAAAATCAATTTTTGCATTTATATTTGCTAGTAAATCAGATCCTATTAATCCAACATAATCGGGACTGAAATTAAACATATAGCACATATGACTTCCGGGTTCTAAAAATAATGAGTTTATTGGAATATGGGCTACTTGATTATGTGTAGTAGTACCATGGGGTGTGGTTATTTGAAAATGATAATTATAAATTGAATTTGGAAAATGTTTTTCGACAAATAAGGGTGATATTAGTGTTTTACTACTGCCGGTATCAATCAGTATTTTATTTTGTGTACCTGGTATTAAAATGTAAGGTAAATTTGATTTAATTGTGTCTAAAGTAAATGTTTCAATTTTATCCGAGGCTCTATTTAAAAATTTACGTTATCACTGTTGTTTTCGCGGTCAATGTCAATGTATTCTGGTGAATAATCAGCATACAAATTCTGAGAGTCATCAATTGCGTTATCTTCAGGAAGTGGGTTATCACATTCTGAATAATTTGTGTCAATGTCCTCGTGATGTAATTCTTCGGGATTATAATTATTTGGTTGAGTTACTTGTAAATGATTAGAACGATAATTTGGTCTTTTATTTGAATTTAAATTTTGAATGTTACTATTTAACGGTCTTTTTGGGATGGCTGCATGTATAGTAGATGTTTGCATCGGTTCAACTGGATTATTTGGCACAAAATTTCGTTTCGGAGCGAAAACATTTCTTTCAAAAGGTTGATATTGTGCAGGGGGTTGATAAAAGTTACGTTGATAAAAGTTACGTTGTAAAGTGGGATTTTGGGGACTTCTAAATATATTAGAAAACTTTTGAATTGGTTGTTGCTGAACATTTTGTTTAGGTATAAAGTTATTGTGTTTAATCCATGGATTATTTTGGGTATTCTGATGATGCATTATTGGTTTATTAGTACTTTCAGTTGGTGAGTAATTACGATATGCATTTTGAGAATAACGGATATCTAATTCATCTCTAACAATTGCAATAGCATTTTCTAAACTGTTGGGATTTCTAGCTCGTAACAAAGTACCAAATGGTTCATTTAAACCGCTCAAAAATGCTCTAAGGGCTAAATTTTTTGAATTTAGTAGTTTATAATCCTTTACAGCTCTAACTTCAGGACCAAGAGAAATTTTTGAATTAAAAATTGCTAGATGTGTTCTAATTTTATTATAAAAGTCAATAGGGGATTCTTTTTGATGCTGTTTCATTTTAGCTAGATCTATGGTTAAATTTAATTCTGATCGCTGATCTCCAAAGTTATTAATTAGTGTCTGTTTTAGTTCATTCCAGTTATTAAATTCATAACCGGTAACAACTTCTAATGCTTTATCTCTTAATTTATTTCTAATTGATGAAAGTAAAAATTTATTAATGTAAGCTTCTGGCTGGGCTGGTACTAAAAATTGTGATAAAATAAGCTCAGCAGACCTAATAAATTCTGATAAATTTAGAGGATTACCATCATACGTTGGTATTTCAGAAATCATTCGTACAGAAAAACCTGGTGGGAATAAATCTGCCATGTTTTGATTTGCTGGTATATGATTTAATATTAAACGTGGTGGTCTCAGCATAAAAATTCACTATTATTTTTAACGATTGATTTTTATGTTAGTAAACAATATTATTCTAGGGGAAATTTAATACTAGGGGTGTATAGAAACCTACGCACAAAACGCAAGCACAAACACAGATTAAGCACACAAACTATGTGCGGTGATTGGTCAAGCTTACTACGTTTTGCCTGAACTTATAAATAAATATTTAAAACTATGTTATTGGGTTTATAATTTGTTTAAAAAAAACACACTTTAATACGTGAAAGGTTGCTTACTTCATATTTGTAGTTGATGAACGTGTAGACTTCCTCTGGATTGGTCGTACAGTTGATTCGTAGTTGATTAAAGATGTAGACTTCCTCTGGATTGGTCGTACAGGTGATCTCGATGATCAGGAACTCCTCGATGGAGCAGGTGTCTCCAATAGACTGATGTCTTCGATAGACTGGACCAGTAGTTGGCGGTGCTTCTTCTTGGCGATGTTTGTCCTCAAAGTTGCGTTGCTTCGTACCGGTGTTAAGTTTGTTTTAGGAATACTTGGTTAAGTATTAAAATACACAAAAGAGCGAAAAATGAAAAAAAATAATTTTTTTTTTTTTCCAAAAATTCGTAGTGCCCTTTTGCCAAGTATCCTACCGACTGCGCCAGTTAAGTTGCCAATCGTGGACTTAACGAAAAAAAACTTTATTTATTTTACTACACAAAAGCTTTAATTAATGTAGGAGTTACAAATTTAAACAGAGTAACGTTCTACAGGACACAAATCTATGAACGAACTCGAACAGGCTAATTTGAACTAACTCTAAAAACATACAACAGCAATATTTATAACATTTCTTATCTAAGGATGGAAATTACTGGTTTCAATTGACGTCATTGGGATTTCAGAGAATACAGCACATGACACGTTATCAGGGATGACACATTATATCAATAGCACATGACTCGTTATCAGAGATGACACATTACATTACTCTCGCGAGTAGGTAAAATTCACAATCTAGTACATTGACAGATGACACAAAATGTCGGCAGTGCACAGCGTATTTGAATGTTTAAACTTGGTGAAAATACAGTGAAAAACGCGCTTGGTAAGTTATATGAAATTTTCCCGCTTGGCAACTATTAAAATTCCTTGCTTGTTATAGAATAACGTCACCGCCTCTTGATTGTTCTGAGGTAGAAGGTACGCCGATTTTTCAATTGTTGATGAACGCTTGGATTCTCGCCAAACCCGGCACAATCTACTGACGCTAGGCAATTTCCGAAAAACACGAAGCAACTGGGCCCTTGGGGAAACCCTAGGCCTCTCCGGGAAGGTTTGATATCGTAGTTTGGTGCTTTTCCCGAACTCTAATCCTCAAATTGCAGGCTTAATCCTACCTCGTTATGCTGGCTTCGGAGCTGCTCGTTGTCACGCTGCTGAGATTTCCTGCTGGAGTTGCTCCCCTGATGCAGGTGTCGACCCGTGGCACTCTTGCAGACTCGGCCGATGTCCTGGACAGCTAATCTCTGGCTATCGATGCTTCCTTGGGCCGGAATCGAAGTTGGAAAATTTCACTTGGACGGCTCGCAATGTCCTCGGAGGATGATGTTGGATATTTATACTTTTACGCTGCGGAACCTCTCACAAACACTCCCACATAAACATGGACACATAGGCCATAAAATGCAATACTTTTAGTATGATAAAATGCTCGTTTATTAATATAAAACTGTACTTAAATGTGGAACACAAATCTGACAAACTTCTAATAATTTTTATTCAATGGTTCTCCCTTGTTTTTTAAACAAAATAGCATCATGTTGCTAGGATACTTGAACTGCTTATGTTAATGGAAATCAATTTTGATAATGAACGGTTACAAATGGAAGAAAATTTGAGTACATAATTAATATTTACAATTTTCTTAAATCTAAATTATTGTCTTTAACCTTATAATGAAAATTGTCTCTTTGTGTTGCACTCACAAACGTTTTTTTATTATTATTAAATGTCACTGCTCTGCTCAAGGGCACTTTGATGTTAAATACACTGATTTTTTAGTTCCACACTTTCCACGTCTCTTGCTACTTTTCTGTTGCCAATATTTAGAGATTGCTGTTTGCAATTTTCTATACTATGTTTCATCTTGCTTTACCTTTCTGCTTTGCTCACAATTTTCACTATCTTTTGCTTTTATTTGACAACTATGCACCTTTTAAAATGCAGCTAACAAACCTTTTGTGTCAATTAAATTTTATGTGGTCTGGCTTTACATGCGCACAAACCTTTTATTTTAATTATTAATTTATTCACAAGCCAATTCAAACCCTTTGAAATATGCTTTGCCTTTACGTGCCTTTCTCCAACTAATTTAATGTTTCTCGCATCTCATTATCAATGCATGTAATATTTTACTTTAGTTTAAAATTGCAATTATATAAAATATTCCAACTCAGTGCTTATTGAATCGGTTAATTATCTTGCACTGCAAACAGAGCCAAGTTGTGGGCTTAATACCATCTCAGTACGTTCTGCCTATGGCAAACGCTGTGTTGGTGATAAACGATCACACTGTCAGCAGCTGCGTTACGAGTGTCCATTCTTCGATGTTTAAGAAATTACCATAATAAACAAAAAAACGCTCTCCGAGTTAAAAAAAACATTAAGAAAAATCTAAATTCTTAAAAAATGTTTATTAAAATAAGAACTACATTCTGTAGATGATTTCCTATTTTATATACAATTTTTAAAACCATTTTATTTTTAATTTTCAAAGCAATAACTTTGTTACAGATAATGAAATTTTTATATCGTGCCAATTGACATCATTTAATCTGCATGTCATATTTGTATAATTATACAAGGTGTGACGGAACAACTGTTACCAACTTCATTCGATACACAACTCTGAATCGCAAACAGAACAAGTAACTAAACGATATTTGTTGGCAGTTTTATGATCACAAACTCAACAAGAATTAGTTTTTTCGCCTGTATGAGTCCTCATGTGAGACTAAACTATTTTTTCCGGTAGATTTAAATTCACAAACCGAACTAAACTATGTGGGCAGTTTTATAATCACAAACAGAATAAGACTAATGTTTTTCGTCTGTATGTGATTTCATATGAGTGACTAAATGATGCTTATGGGCAGCTTTATAATCATAAACAGAATAAGACTAATGTTTTTTGCCTGATGAGATTACAGATGCTTAATTAAATTAAATTTTATTGCTGTTCTATAGCTAGAAACAGAATAACGATAGTTATTTAACAAACAAGTATGTTAATAAGAGCATAATCGGGACATTGTAGATTATTAATCGCCGATTAACACATGAGTAAGTTACAATATAACAATATTATTCCGTTGATCTTATCTTATTAATTTGAAGAAAATCTAATTTTATTCCATGAAAAGAATTTGACACTTAAAGTTTTAACATTAATGGTATCTTTGATTACCTATACCAAAATCGCCTACTAATAAACAATTATTCATTAATAGGGGTTATTAATAAACAATTTTAAAACGCATAAATAAACGATCAAAGGAAAAAGTTTTCGCTTGTATGAGATTTTATATGTCTAACCAAATTTGTTTGTTCGGTCGTTTCATATTCACAAACAGAACAAGATTAAGGTTTTTCGCCTGTATGGGTCCTCATATGTCTGACTAAAGATTTTTTGTAGGCATACTTAAGTTCACAAACAGAACAGGTATAAGGTTTTTCGCCTGTATGGGTCCACATATGTTTGACTAAATTATCTTTATCGGCAAATTTAAATTCACAAACAGAACAAGAATGAGGTTTTTCACCTGTATGAGTCCTCATATGTCTGACTAAACTACTTTTCCTACCACATTTATATTCACAAACCGAACAAGAATAAGGTTTTTCTCCTGTATGAGTTTTTATATGTCTGACTAAACGATTTTTATGGATTGTTTTATATCCACAAACAGAACAGGAATAAGGTTCTTCGCCTGTATGAGTTTGCATATGCTTAACTAAAATATGTTTATGGGCAGTTTTATAATCACAAACTGAACAAGAATAAGGTTTTTTGCCTGTATGAGTTTTTACATGATAAACTAAATTAGGTTTGTGGGCAGTTTTATAATCACAAACATAACAAGAATAAGGTTTTTCGCCTGTATGTGATTTCATATGCTTAACTAAACTATGTTTGTGGGCAGTTTTATAATCACAAACAGAACAAGAATAAGGTTTTTCGCCTGTATGTGATTTCATATGCTTCACTAAACTATCTTTATAGGCAGCTTTATAATCACAAACTGAACAACAATGAGGTTTTTCGCCTGTATGTGATTTCATATGCTTAACTAAACTATGTTTGTGGGCAGTTTTATAATCACAAACTGAACAAGAATAAGGTTTTTTGTCTGTATGAGTTTTTACATGATAAACTAAATTACGTTTGTGGGCAGTTTTATAATCACAAACAGAACAAGAATAAGGCTTTTCGCCTGTATGTGATTTCATATGCTTAACTAAACTATCTTTATAGGCAGCTTTATAATCACAAACTGAACAACAATGAGGTTTTTCGCCTGTATGTGATTTCATATGCTTAACTAAACGATCTTTATGGGCAGCTTTATAATCACAAACTGAACAAGAATAAGGTTTTTCACCTGTATGAGTTTTTACATGTTGAACTAAATTCTGTTTGTGGGCAGTTTTATAACTACAAACTGAACAAGAATAAGGTTTTTCGCCTGTATGATTTTTTACATGCTTAACTAAACTACCTTTATGGGTTGCTTTATAATCACAAACTGAACAAGAATAAGGTTTTTCGTCTGTATGTGATTTCATATGCTTCACTAAACTATCTTTATAGGCAGCTTTATAATCACAAACTGAACAACAATGAGGTTTTTCGCCTGTATGTGATTTCATATGCTTAACTAAACTATGTTTGTGGGCAGTTTTATAATCACAAACTGAACAAGAAATAAGTTTTTCGCCTGTATGAGTTCTTACATGATTAACTAAATTAGCTTTCTGTGCAGTTTTATAATCACAAACAGAACAAGAGTAAGGTTTTTCGCCTGTATGAGTTTTTACATGACTATCTAAACTAGGTTTGTGGGCAGTTTTATAATCACAAACTGAACAAGAATAACGTTTTTCGCCTGTATGAATTTTCATATGTCTAGCTAAAATATTTTTCTGTGTTGCTTTATATTCACAAAAAAAACAAGAGAATGGTTTTTCACCTGTAGTAGGGTGCATAACCAGACTTTCTTTTTGTGCTGTTGAATTTCGCGTCATACAACTTTCGTCTTTAATTTCAAACTCGCATTTGATATCAATTTCCGAGTGAACAGAAATGTCGTTACTCCTTCCAATGGTTTCTTGTTTGATAGATAATTTGTTAATATCTTCATTGCATTCCAAGTCTCTTAATTCACGCAGTGAAATTGTTGAACTATTATAAAATAAATTAGTAACTACCGTTTCTTGATTAGTGGTCATTATGGCTAGTTTAGGATTGGCTTGGAAGTGATAGTTTTTCGCTCAATATGATTACAGGAACATTCGAGATGCCACACCTGGAACGAGTACATATTTATATACTGTGCTATAAATAAGCCGGAGTTACTATAAAACTAATATTTTAAACAGAAACATAGCATTAAATAGAATTATTTACTAGTAGAGAAGGAACTAGGGCATAGCGAACGAGGTGTACACCACGCACACACGCTTTTAGGGGCGCAAAATATAATTTTTTTGACTTTTTGAGTTCAAAACTACACAGTAAATGTGTTTAGGCGCTGAAACTAAAAGACCTAAATGTCTTATATTTATAAACGAAATATTGTTAATTTCAAGAAATACTGTATCTTGCCATCACATATGTTTGTTTAATTAATTTGGTCTTTTTACATAGGATGTGAATCTATAACATTACGGATGCGAAATAATATAAAGCCACGAGCGCTGGATACCCTAGCTCCCGTTCCGTTTACCAGCTTATTATAGTGGTCTAAAACAGCCATTAAATAGTCAGATGTTATTTTTTCATTTGTTCTATTCATGTGCACCGTTTTCAGTTAAACAAACACACGGAAGTCTTAATAAATTAGTTGGAAAGATACGAAACTGCTTCAATTATAACATAGTGGTCCGTTAGACTATCTGTAAAGAATAATAGTTAATAACTGTTCACCTGAACTAGCACAACACTTAACCTCAGTTTCAAATGTGTCTTGTCGCAACTGACACTAAAAGTGTAACTAAACAGAGATTTCGAACGCCAGAGAGTTAAAGGCGGTCATTTAATAAAGAGGCGAGAAAGATGAATTGATTAATTAATTAATCACAGAACCACACCTACTTTGGTTTGACAAAACACTGAAACAGAACAATACCTAATAGAGTTGTGCTGTTCTTTTATAACCTGTTCTTTTATCACTGTTCCGCTCTCGGAGCAAGAGCAACCTGTTCCAAATCTGTAATACCGACTGCTCTTTTTCGGAACAGTAGTGGGATTCTGAATACGCGATGTCGCGTCGATCGGATTACGTCGCAGTTGCGACATTAGTTACTGTTTTGTGGTTGCGACTTGCGAGTTGCAAGTTGAAGTCAGACTCGCTGTTCAGTGTTCATCAAGAACGCGTTTTTGAAGTAAAATAACTTATGTGTTAACAGTAACCAAACATCAAACATCCACCAGCTACATAAAATTAACTTGACACTGACATAAACAAATAAACAATTACATGCGAAATGCGAGCTATAACTGCATACTGTATGGCACTGGCACATGCTGAAATTGCAAGGGAGAATTAAAAAAACAAATAAATATAAAATAAAAGTATTTTATTTTGATATTTGATGCGACAATATTACAAATTAACAATTGATTTATGATTTATGGATAGCATAACAGAATAGAGATAAGACGGTTACTGCTGTGCTAAACGTCTACACGTTAAACATAAAACACAAGGCTGCGGTGTCGCCCTGTTGATCTTTTCCTCTTTTTATTCGCTGTAGCTCTCGTTTCCGCTCCTGTTCCGACTTCCGCGTAGAGCACTTACATTGGATTCGGCGATTGCGAGATGCGCACTGATGTTTAGATCACATTTTGAGACTGTTCCGAAAATGAACAGGTATTTATCACTGTTCCGCAGGCGGAGCAAGAACAGGTTGTCACTGTTCCGGTAAAAGAACAGTTTTTAACATCTCTAATACCTAATACACTAAGTAGGACGTGGATATAGTCCCGTACGTGGGACCCGAAAATAAAATTTAAAGTCCCGCACGGGCGGAGTTTTATCACGCGTTTGCGTGGTTCATATCCTAGGGTACGGGATTGCTAATTATTCGTTAGAATCCCGAACTACTTTCATACACTTTTGCACTCTAATTTCTAGAATGGTATTAGGCAGAGACGGAGATAAATGAATATTTTAAATTATTTAATAAAAACCGATTATGAAACCCATAATAATTTGATAGGAAACTAAATACAAGATAGAATGAGCAACAAGATATATTTTTTTACTTATCTAGATATAATGAGAATTCTATACTAACAAATGCCTATAATAAATAAGTATTGTGTGATCTTTCTTAAAATACAAGATACAGTATTAATTTGCAGTTTAGTTTTAGAGGTTCTTTAATATTTTCCTTTTCTTCTTTCTTGGTAAACCAATAGCTGTTAGCGATCTTCCTTTAAGCCTACCTCGAGATTTTATTGGTTCCTAAAAATATTTATGTGATTAATAATCTAAGAAATGTCCGTAAAAGTAAATGCTTATAACATACTGGCAAACAAATGTTATGTAAACATGATCCATCATCTTTTCTTTTTTTTTTTTTTATTGAAGAGACCAGATCGACAATTGCTGTCATACATGGTTATGTTGTTAGACTATTTCTAGCTTATAATAACTAACAATAACTATTAAAAAAGAAAACAATACCTAACTAAAATATTATGGAGCATACATATACTAACTACTCATAACGTGGTATAATACATTTTTACCCATTGTCTTCACTTGAGCTGTCTGTAGTCAGGAAAATATCTTGAGGTAAGCGACGCTTAAGGCGTGTATGTATATTTTTAATTCCAAATGAGTATTCAAGTGTACTTGGACATTTTTGTACATCAGCGAAAAATTTCTTGGAGGTTTTGCTAATAAACTGGTCCATTGTTGGAAAGTCTAGTTCTTCGTGAATTTGGTCGTTACGAATAAACCAAGGCGCACTGATAGCCATTCGAAGTACTTTGTTTTGAATCACTTGTAACTTGTTTTTATTAGTTTTACAGGTGGCTCCCCAAACTGGGCAAGCGTATGTCACTATAGGTCTTAAAATACTTTTATAAGTAGTAAACTGCACTCTAGTTTAAGCGGAGACCTTTTGTTCATGAGCGGGTATAGTTTAGTGAGTCTCACGTAACACTCGTTGAGTTTCTTATTAATATGCATTCCCCACGAAAGTCTTCGGTCTAGGTAGACGCCTAGGTATTTTACAGGAGATTCCTTAGTGTTCCAAGAAATTCTTGTGCTATTTATAACTATATCAGGTGGATCAGCAGGTTTTCTTAATGTAAAAACCTGGGTTACACATTTTTCCTGGTTTATAGTAATACACCATTTATTACACCATTTCAATACACTGTTTACTGCTGCTTGCAAGTGGTTGGCAGATATGAATATGTTTTCGTGCTGGGTGACAATCGCGGTGTCGTCTGCAAACATAGCCAGGCAAGAGTTGATGGGTTCTGGTATATCATGTGTATATAAATTGTACAGAAGTGGGCCGAGAACTGAACCCTGAGGGACTCCGGCTTCAATTTTTCGCGTAACAGACGACTGATTGTTAATTTTAACACAAAAAGTTCTATTTTCTAAAAAAGATGCAATTGTGTTTATTAAATATGAGGAAATTGGCAGATGTAGTAACTTATAAATGAGTCCATTGTGCCAGACCTTGTCAAAACGCTTGTTTGACATCTAAAAAGGCTGCTGTAGTATTCTTCTTTGATTCAAAGCCTAGTTCAATCATCTGGGTAAGTCGTAACAATTGATGATTGGTTGAATAGTTGCTTCTGAATCCAAACTGGAATGGTGGTAAGAGATTATGAATTTGTACTTCATTATACAGTCTAACCTTGATGATCTTCTCAAATATCTTTGACAGGGATGGCAAAAGACTTATCGGTCTGTAGCTAGTTAGCTGATGTGTTGGTTTTCCCCGTTTTGTGAAAAGAGGAGTATGTTTGCATGTTTCCATTTATTAGGGAAGTATGCTAGTCTTAGACATGCGTTAAATGTAGATGCTAATAATGCATAGGATTTAGGAGTCAGCTTCTTCAGTATATGTTGGAATCATATCATCACCCGGAGCTTTCTTAGTTTTTAATTTTGTAGTAAGTTCTTTGATTTCGCCTGGGCTAGTTGGTTGAAAAATCTCATTCTGTAGGATTACACGATTTTGTACTGTTAAATTAACGTCAGCAACAAAGTCTTCGTTCCCTTGATCAAACGAGGTTGTAAAGACTCCTTCAAGGTAAGTAGCGAAAGCATCGGATTTCTTATTATCCGAACAATATTCTATACCGTTACTTTGAATTTTTGGTATTAGCGTAGTCTCCCTTAGTATGCGTTTTGTTGCTCTCCACATAGACGGGTCACCCGGTTATAGTTCTCGTATAAACTTAGAATATGATTCGATTCTGTATTCATCTAGTTCCAGTTGAACTTGCCTAGCAACTCGATTCCATTCTATCTTAATTTGACCATCCCTTGTACGTTGCCATAAACGTCGTAACCTATTTTTAGTTTTAATTAAATTGAGTATATTTATTGGAGGATGTAGATAATTATTGGGGCGCTTCTTAGTTCTTATAATCGTAGCTTCCGTGACGGCTTCTGTGATGTTGCTACTGAATTTTTCTAAAGCTTCGTCAATGTCACTTTTTGAGATTAATTTCAGTGGGCATTTGATTTTGGAGTCTAATAGAACTGCAAATTCTTCCCAATCAACTGTTCCTCTAATTAGATATTGTGCTGGCATATTAATCTCTGGCTTCATAAAAAAATTTATTAGAACTGGAAGGTGATCCGAGTCTAATTCAGTAACTACTGACTGATATATTGGCCAGGTTATATTTTTTTTTATTAACAGATCTAGTAAATCCGGGTTATGGTCCGAACGATATGGGAAATAAGTGGCCTCATTGGGAGCATCTATTTGGGCTGAACATAGAGAAGTATAGTTGTGTAAACGAATTCCATCTGGATTATTAACTCGACATCCCCATAGTGTGTTCTTAGAGTTTAGATCTCCTACCAATATTATTGGTTCATTTCTGCTAAAGATGTTAGTTATATCTCCCTCTATCAGACGTTTATTGGGCTGTTTATAGGCGGATATAATTGTCACATTAGTTTTATTGTTAAATCTTACCGTGACTGCCACTGCTTCTAAACTTACTAAGTTTAGAGAAGGGAGAGGAGATATTTTTAAATGTTTTTTTTGCTATAATTGCAACACCACCAGATGCAATCCTTGCATTTCGATCCATTCTATAGATGTTATAGTTGGGGATTTTAAATGGCTCATTTGGAATTAAGTGAGTTTCGCTTATGCAGGCCACGTCAATGTTATATCTTGCTAGAAATGCTATAAATAATGACCTTTGAGATTTAATGCCGTTCGCGTTCCAGTTTAGCATAGTGATGTTATCTAAGGTTTGTATTTTATTTGTTGACATTATTTAATATTGCGGGAATGAGCGAAGACAACAATGACTTGATGGTGTCCATATGAGGAGCAATAAAATCAATTATGGCTTTGATTATTGTTTTAATAAGGGAATTTTCTTCAGAAGTACTCGTATTATCTTGTTCGTGGTTTACAGTAGATCGTTGTGGTCCACGTACGGTGTTTGCAAAAGACATTGTGCTGTTAACATATGATGTCGTTCTCAGGTTTTTTGCTGCTGAATTCGATTGGGCTGATGCTGTTTTTGTGCGCACATTTTGATAATAGTCGCATCCTTTGTAATTAGCAGGATGTTCTCCGCCACAGTTGACGCATTGCGGTTTAGTGTTCTTTAATTTAGGACATTCCTTGTAGTAGTGATTTCCTGTGCATTTGACGCAACGGGGATCAAGCTTACAATAATTACGTGTATGCCCGTAGCGCTGGCATCTCAAACATTGAGGAATATCTTTGCTTTTATTTCTAGGTTCCACTATAATTATGCAATGATATAGGGTGGTCAAATTAAAAATACTTTTGGCTTCGTTGGTGTTAGTCAGGTTGACTGCACATAAAGGCATAGGTTTTTTGTCCTTGTTAAGCATTCTTGTCACATTAAGCACTGGAAATTGCTTTTCCTTGAGTTCTTGTTTAATCTCTTCTTCGGTTACAGAACATGGAACGTGCCTAATTATTACTGATAACGGTGCATCTTTGGGATTTCTAAAAGAGTGATATTTGATGTCATTCTTGTTGTAAAACTCAGTAAGTAGGCGAAAATCTTCAATGGAAGATAAATTAATTTTAAGAAAATCGCCTTTAGTGGAAGTTGTGAATTCAGATTCTGTATTATTTTTAAGATCCTTGATAACCGCTTGGTAATTGGATGCATTATGCAAAAATATTGGTGGAATTTTGGCTTTTTCTGATGATGTCACAGTTTGAGTGGGAGGTTCTTTATCATTGTCGCTACTCTTTCCAGGAGTATTGAAATTTGGTAGGTAATATTTATTTTTACTGAGTAATTCAGCATTGGTGAATAAAAACTGTTTTTTGGGGCTAAGTATTGGAGGAGAATTATTGCTCCTTTTCTTGCTGGCAGTATCTATTTCTTTGTCGCAAACAAATGGTTCGTGTTCCATATCGTCGATAGCACATTAGCTGGCCATAGACAGGCGTTTAAAACCGCCACGAATGTAGTTTTTCGTGGAAGTTTTGAACGCGTGTCTATGCCCAGCTTATGGCTGCGCATATGCACACGTTCAAAACCGGCACGGATGCACTACATTCGTGGCGGTTTTAAACGTGTGTCTATGGCCAGCTATTGACCGCGTGCATTTTTATCGTCTGGCATTTTCTGAGGTTTTTTAACACGGGAGCTCTCTTTCGAGAGCTCCTTTTTTAAAATTTGCTTCAGAGAGATATTGGTAATATATTTTAATTGTTATTTACCGCAAAGTTAATTACTAGAGTGTTCTTACTTGTTTCGTCGGAATAAATTATCTTTGTCCACTATAAACCGAGCACTGTGATAAAACACTACCGCACGGAATAAAGGCAAGTTTCGAATGGCGATCCATCATCAACAATATCTGAATAATTCATATCACAGATGATTTCTTCTACTGTCTCTACAGATTGGGGTGAATCGAGTTCCAGAATATTATTAACAGTTCCTTCGCTTACCAAATTATTGGTGCTTTGGCAATCACGTTCTACTACTGTATTATTATTATTATTACTGCAGTAATCGTGTTCTACAAATGCTTCGTTCAATACCAAATTATTAGTGTTTTGGCAATTATGTACAGCGTCTTGAAAATTAATAATTTCAACTTTCTCGTGATTTTGCCAACTTCGTTCTAATTGAAGTAATATATTCATCCTTTCATTAAATTCAGATGTTGAAACTTCGCTACACATGGTGGATAGATTAAGGCAAATAGCTTGAGCCTTCTTAAATTTTTCATGTGAATTCAATGTTTTCTTCTGGTGAATATTTGAGGAATAACTGATTAATGTCGTAGGTGATGGTTCAGTCTCCATTATGGAATTCTGCAGTGAAATATTGTACAAATCTTGAACATGTTCTCTAGTCCATCTACTGTTAAAAAGACTGTCACTATATAATTCAAGTCCCAAGTATTTTCTGTAAAACAAAATGTGTTTACATGGCAGATGCATTGAAATAAAAAAACTGCATTCACATGTGTTCTCAGAAATTACAAAAGTCCCATTTTTTGTTATGCAAAGTACAGTAGTCATATCATCATTGTTAAATGTATAAGGAAGATTGGTAGATGATTGAACATCGTCTAGATCAGTGGTCGCCAACCTCTTCAATGTGTTGAGCTACTTGTTAATTTTGGAATAAACAGCGAGCTACCCACACGGAAGCCACGTAACGCAACGTAAATGAAATAATCCACAGTTAATTTATCATTATATGTATTTATTTTACTATTTATTTAACTGGTAATACATAATACATAGGTACTAATAATAACTACATTCCTACCTACCAATCGAAGTTGTTTGAAAAATAAACACAAACTTTTATCCAGCCACAACGGCATGTCACGTAAGATTTAAAAATAGTTAATAATAACAACAAAAAAGTAACGCACTATCATGAACATAAACATTGAAAAATAAAAAAGCACGTTCAATGAGAAGGCTGACACTCAGACTCATCGATAATTTTTTTAATGTTTGCAGTATAATTTGATACAGCCATTCGAATACAATTATCCAAATGTTCATCTGTAAGTCGATTGCGATATTTGTTCTTAATAAACTTCATATTGGAAAAAGAAGATTCACACAAATAGGTTGAACTGAATAATGCTTTCACTTTCAAGGCAACACGGCATAGAACTGAATATTTGTCTTTACTTACAATAGGCCAGATACATTTGGTACTTGAGACTAACGATTTTAAGGCTAAATCATTTTGAAAATCAATTACTTCCATTTCTGTTGCAGCGATCTCTTCGCCAAAGTTCTGCATAACACAAGTTGCAAACTGTTGGATATCAATTTCCATAAAGGGTGAAACAACAAACTGCGCTACTAAAGCCATTTCGTTGAAATCCTTAAAACGATTTTTGAAGTTATTCTTCAGGGTAGAAACTATTTCTACATGATATTTGCTGTCATAGGGTTCTAATGGATTTTGAGATATTTTTTCTGAAAGAATAGGAAAATGCTTGGCATCGCTGTTAATTAGGTTTTGTTCCCAAAACTCCAGCTTTTTGATAAATGCTTTTATATCAGAAATCATTTCTGCTAGTTCTTTGTCTCTCCCCTGAAGCTGCAAATTAAGTTCGTTTAATTTCTCGGTAATGTCCACGAGAAAACCAAAATCTCTAAGCCAGATTGAATTTTCTAGTTCCGGAGTCGGTTCATCGCGTTTTTTGAAAAATTGAACTATGCCAGATAGGACATCATTAAAACGTTTCAGCACCCGTCCTCTACTTAACCATCGGACTTCAGAGTGAAGGAGTAGGTCCCCGTATTGACAGTCAACTTCATCGGCCAAGGTTTTGAATAATCTTCTTTGTAACGCTTGAGCTCTAATCTTGTTCACAATTTTTACCACCAGTTTCATAACGTTGTTTAGTTTCAGGAAATTTCCACATAATGCTTCCTGATGGATAATGCAGTGGTAAGAGAGAAATTGCGGAAAAGTTTCATCTTTACGACATAACGCCACCAGACCCTTATCAAAACCCACCATAGCTGGAGCGCCATCGGTTGTCAAGCCTACCATTTTCGATATTGGAATTTTCTCGGAAGAAATAATATTTTTTAAATGAGAAAACAACTCCTGTCCAGTAGTGTGTCCTTTCAGTGGAATAAACTTCAAAAGATCTTCTTTAATCGTAAAATCACTAAAAACCATCCTGACGAACACGGCCATCTGGACAGTGTCAACGACATCTGTTGATTCATCCAGTTGAAGTGAAAAATAAACACAGTTATCTAAGTCAGTTCTTAACTGTAAAAAAATATCATTGCTCATTACTTCTACACGTCTCATCACTGTATTAGCAGAAAGTTGCATAGATTTTATAGCTGAAACTATCTCGTCTTTGTTTCTAAAGTTGGCAAATAACGAGTCAGCAGCTTCTAAAAACGCCTGTTTTATCATTTCCCCGTCTTCATAAGGTTTCTTTTTTTGTGCAATTATCTGGGACACACGGTACGATGCTTCAGTTGCAGCCTTATTTTTGTCGATTGTTCTTAAAAATATTGATTGTTGTCCAATTAACTGCTTTTTTAACTGTTTCAGTTTCTCCTTTCTGGCGGCAGAATGTAGTGGGAATGATTTTTCAAAATTAGAATGTACAGTTTTATGATGTCTCTCAATATTTCCTTTTTTAGCAACGGAGACCGAAGTATTACATAACAAACACACATTTTTATCTTTAACTTCTGTAAAAAAGTATTGTTCTTCCCATTCTGAATGAAAGTGGTATGTCTTTACCTTCTTACAACTGCTTGCCATAATATTATTTTTTGTTGTTCACTACTAACCCAACCGCTGGACGTTGGTTACGCGTTCAGTTTTAAACTAAGCGCAATGTCGCCGCGCCGTGCGTATTTATCCCGTTCAAAGCAATCCAGATCGTTCTCGAACACTAACGCACTGGTCCGGCTGGTCGGTTCTAGCCGATTCTAGCCGATTCTAGCTTGATGGCGTCAGCGGCAGATCGCTCGCCGCAACGTTGCCGCTGTTTATGTTTAATATTATGACAATTAGATTTTTTTGTGGAATTTTAGGAAGCTTCTCTGATTTTGTATTTTTTAAATTAAAATTGTTGTGAGAGCTACCAGAATTGCCCCCGCGAGCTACCGGTAGCTCGCGATCGACAGGTTGGCGACCACTGGTCTAGATACTTTGCAATATTTTTATATGCATAGTAAGTTAGATGTTTATAAAACAACACATTTGTCGTCGAAAGTTCCTTAGGTACCTTTAAGACCATTTTACTATACTGGTTCTGTTGTTCTGTTCGTTTAATATTGATCAAAACAAATAATTTTTCAATGAATTCATCGAAGGTACTGTAAGTTGAGATTATAGATTTCAGTTTAGAATTTAAGCTTTCTAGCCTATTATTGGTAAAATTGAAAAAATTTCCGGTATTTTTAGTAAAACATTTCACCCATTCATGTTTAATTTTTTCCCAGTTTTTTGCGAAATACGACGTTACTGATGCGGGCACATTTTCTTTCATCTCTTCTAACGTAGTTTCATAATATGCTTCAGTTTTTGAATGCGCAAGCTTATTTAAGTACTCTAAAGAACGTTTTGATTCCTCAGATGTTATATGTAGCTTTGTTGTTGTTACCTCTCGTTGAAAAATTTGCAATGCATGGAATAAGCATATGATCTTTTTGGCATCAGGAAGTTCTGTACTAACAACATCTCTCTCGGTAGCACTTTTGTCTGTCATAACAACCTCAATGTTATCCCATTGTGGATTCCTTTCTTTAAATCTAAAATGTAAATATCAAAAATAAACACCTGTGGGGTAAGATTAATAAACTTACTTTTTAAGAAGCCAACCTGTAGATTTACTATCTTCTTTGGTAAGAATACCGACTCCTACTATATCCGTTGTGCCAAAGGAATTTTCAACTGCCATTATATACACAGGGCATCGAATATTTAGTAACTTGTATGTTCCGTCCATAAAAAGCATTTCGGGAAATAAAGAAAACGACTGTTTCATTCCTGGATCTAAAAAAAATATACTTTTGAATGTATTCTCTTCAACTTGTATATCAACTGAACAGTCATATTTTTCTTTTAGAAGCGATATGATTTCTTGAAAGTTATGTTTTGCTGGTGACTTAACGATATTTGACAAGTCCCGCAGCAATATTGAATTTCCTGTTTTTTTTCACTAACTCTGCTTGCAATAGTTTTTTATTAACCTTTAATTTCATCATGGTCAAAGCCGTTTTTTTATTTTCATCGGAGAGTTTTCTTTGTTTAGGTAGCTGCTTAAATACTTCCCTAAATAATAAAATATTTAAAAAACACCTCTACAATGTCTATTTTCTACTCACATTGTTGGAATATCATGATTATGATCGGTGATCATACTTTTGATAATCAATGATTTCCCATCCCTCGATAGAGAAATCTTTATTTCTGCGGGACAACCTTGCTTAAAAGTGCTGTAATGAAAATGTTGATTTTTGATTATTTTATTCTTAATTAAGTATACACTTACCTCTCATGTAGACGTCGCCTAGTGTTAGACGGCTTTTTAGGTCGAAAGTTTTGTCCTCCGTGAATGCAACAGTATTTTATAACGTAATACTTTAATGCTGAGTTCGCTATACTGTATAACTTGGGGCAGTGATTTTTAGCACTGTCAAGAGTTTTGCAATCTCGTTTCCAAAATTGTACCCTATTCTGTTTCTCATATAATATTATGGCTTCATTTAATTCCTCATAGCTGTTAAAGGCATCGTTTACCTTTAATTCACATGAAGTTGCCATTATCGATCAATAACGTTAATAGCAGACGTCAATATTAATCAATATACATCGATGCACAGAAGAGCTGACCGACGCACTACAAGAACGGGGAACGGACAAGAGTACAGGAAGAACGACCGCCCAAACGCGTGACAAAACTCCGCCCGTGCGGGATTTTATTTTCGGGTCCCACGTACGGGACTATATCCACGTCCCACTAAGTAAGCAACTAAGCCAACACTTTTGGAAGTTTTGTAATCAGGGTTGCCACTTATTACTTAATTTTACAATAAAGGAAGTTTTGCATTCAATCCAAAAATGATTTTAATATTCTCCAGTGCGTTATTAGAATCAGAAATTCTTCTCACAGCAGTTGTTCTAGCCATAACTTTAATATTCAATCCATTAAATAACTGAATAAAACTTTTATTTTCAATAACTGACAAGTCGGACTGCGGACATTGAACTAATAATAAATGTTATTATTCTTTTGTCAAATTCTTCTTGTGACATCTTTTGTCCTAAGTTAAAACTAGATTTAAGATCCAGTTGTATTGTGGCGAGGCCATCGATAACTCGATGGCCTCGATTGTGGCTTGTTTGGCATCAACGACGTTACTGGATATTGATGATTTCATCTTTTTCTGACTAGCAAGAGCAGTGTTTTTGGTTATCTTGGCTGACTTTCTTTCAAGTGTAAACCAAAATAATTTGGTTTTTTTGTCATTTTAGATTTTCATTACCATAGTCTGGATCTTTTTCACTGTCATCGCTCACAGAAAAAGGATCTTTCTCTAACTAGCTTGTGTCCACTAATTCATGTGTGTTGATGTTATAATAAGCGTTGATCATTTTGTAACCTGCGACAAAACGATGAATATCGGAGTAAATTTAATTATTATAAACATAGGTTGTCGTGTACAGTGTGAAAAAATGATCTCAAAACGGTTAGCTATATTTTCGAAAAACAGTTAATTAAAATATATACGATGGATCCGAACGTGTTTGTAATAACTAAGCTTTATTCAAAATATGTAACTGTTTACTGTTTCCAGTAACTTTGTCAACAATATAGCACGCTTCCTAAGTAAGTATTCGAACAAAATTAAGAACCTATTTTTGGCGTACTTTAAAACGAAACAGAGTGGTAGATTTGAAAAAAGTAAAATGTATAGAACCTAAACAAAGCTTAAATATATTATATTTCATTTAAATGTTATGCTTCTGTTCTTAAATTTCTCAGGTGCTTCGTATAAGTAGCATATTGCGTACTAAACTCGTTTAGTATTTTAGTATTTAATTTAAATTTGCAACACTCCCTTTCTTTCTAACTATTGTAAAATTAAATAAAAATTAATATTTGTAAATAGCTTTACATTTCCTTAGAGATTCCTTAAGATTGGTATAACACCTGCAAAAATAAAAGAAAGTCAATTAATATAATATAAATCGGTATCGATGTGAATAACGTATAAATGTTCATTCAATGCACTGTTTTGAAGCTCAATTGAGAATAGAATGGCCCAAGGCAAGTGGTTTAAATTGTTTAAAATTGTTTATTGTTCATATGAGATACATTGCAGAATGTTGCAACGTGCTGAAGTATAACTTACTTTTGTTAATGTGACGGTTTGTTTTTTTAATCTAGGAAAGTTTCAAATATGTTTATAAAATGATAGATAAATATAGATAACAGAAAAAAACTTTTGTAAAAATTTTAACTAGATTGATTTAAGTTGGTAATTAATAAAAATTCCTTCTGAAAAAGAGTGCCAAGGGAGGAAATAAAAAATTGTTTATGTTTTGATAAGAGAGGAGGCGGGTAGAAAATTTAAAAAATTGTGACAGATATAGTAAAATTATTCTTCCAGAATTAATGTAAACACTAACAAACTTAGAAAATTGTTAACAGTGATTATTATTGCACGTTATCTACGTTGAAGAACTGCCGTTATAATTGGAGGACATCGACACAGAAGCTGTATAATCAAGCGAGTTCTAGCAGAGAAGATTGCAGACACGTGGCTACAAGTGAAAAACGCAAAGTGAGTCAATTTAAAATCAATTCTCAGTACTGAGCTACGAACAATATAAATGCAAAAGATTAAAAAGGCCTATAGAAATTTTGAATTAATTTAAGTTAGATTTATAAAGTAAGAATGGTTTTGTAAACCTAAAGTTTAAACATTTACTTAATTATTGGAAATGTAATCAACAAAATTTGTTTAAATTGTCAAAGTACCAGCAATTTCAAAACAAACATTAACAATTACTTTTATATTAACGGATTAAATAACAAAACTGATAATTGTCATTTAAAGGTTCTAATTGATTACATTAATAAAATCTAAATATTATCTTCTGAAGTATCTTCTTTAATTTTTAAAAGAACATTGTAATAGACTGCAGTGTCTTGTCAAATAAAATACAACAGTTACCCTGTAGAGTAAGAGAAACATTGAGCTAGCCGAATGAACAATTATGTACAATAAAATATCTACAACAATGTAGGCTTTATGGTGATTGGACTTTTAAAGAATAAAGGGTACAGTTAGGTTTCAAAACAACTTTGTTCGTAGCAATACATACTGTTACCTGCAGAATGCGCCGCCTGCCATAATTTCGAATTTAAACGCTATTTTCCCGCGCGTTGCGCATTGGCATTTGGCCGTGACTTCTGGCGCTAGGCTTTTATCTGGAAAAACCATTGGCAGGCCGGGACTCGCTTCCTTCTTCGCTAGCTTTTCGAAGCGAGCAGTTCACTAAGGGCCGGTTGCAGAAAGCAACGTTAAGTCTGGTGTTAGCTAACGCAACCTCAAAGTGAACAAAACCGAATCAAATCTCAAACGTTTATGGTAACTAATACATTAGTAAACAAAATTTGATGCGATTTTGTTCACTTTGACGCGACGTTAGCTAACACCGGACTTAAAATTGCTTTCTGCAACCGGCCCTAAAAGTGCTATTCACTATTTCGGGGCGTTTATATAAGGTTATTTGGTTGGTTTAGATGAGTGGAGTTATGAATACCCTCACGTCTTCGTGGATGGAAGCCCCCGGACGTAGGTAGGGACGTTGGTGTCCTTCGCTACGGCGGATTTATCTATGTTAGCACACTCGAGCTGTTTTCTTCTGAACCCAAAAACCACCTGGGGTCAGTAACTATTTCGCGTTAGGAAGCCTGTCCGTGCGTGTTCTATTAGAACCTTCTTTTTCCCTCTTACAGCAAGCCGTATTAGGCAACATTTGGACATCAAGCAGTACCAGGCAAAAATTATGCCGGTTGTAATTAGCCCCGGCGGCGAAATGGTCCGGTTTCACGTGGTTTATGGCGATGTGCTGTAGGTCCCGCGGATTGATGTTCTTGGATCGCGTGCCGTTTCCTCCAGAACCAGAACCTTTTGCGGCTAGTAGCTTGCGAAGCTGCGAGATTTTAATATGTTGCATATTGCTGTTTATGTTTGAAACTGTAAGTATATTGTTCTAGTCTAGAGCGTTTCTGTAGATTCAATTTATGCGATTTGTGTCACTAAATGTAAGCTTGTACTGTGATATTTATACGATATTAAATGATCCAGTGTACAGGATGAGTTAGTTATGGCTTGTATGTTGTTATTGAAGCTATCTTTCAGGAAGTGTGGTTGCGAGGTATAAATTTTACAATTTCTCATTAGTTCACCGGGGTGCATTTGCCGTTATCTTCAAAAATTGTTGGCGCTCTGGGCTTTATTAATTAATGTTCTACCGATTTAGTTCTGTCGTGATTAACTACACGGCCTCCTATCGCTGAGTTAGCGGCCGGCCATTGCATCCAAGTGTACCTAATTTTATGCTGCTGTGAAAGATCGCCCAGATTTTATAGTATTAACCAGCTAACAATACTTACTGTAATAGTAATTTATTTTTACCACAAATCACGACACAGGTACAGAGGAAACACCACTATTTGTTCAGCGCTGCTAAAACATGGAATATCGAAATAATCGAATGGCAGGATGCACCGTCTCCGTCGCCCCGTCAAACCGGCTTTTTATGCATCTTGCTCAGGCCCACAATTGCCTGGTGGATTCTGTCTCGCTCTAGCACGGGTGGTTGTTTACCTGAAGCACTACACGTGTTCGCATTTCTACAAGTAAAAACTTGGGATTACCAGCTTAAACTGAATATTTGATAAATAAATCTACATCGTACTTAAGTTCGAAAATTACAAGTCATAGAATGTGAACAGTGCAAATGAACGCCCAAAGAAGAAGAAACAAGAAGAGTACATATCTTGAACGAAGACAGTTAAGATGTAAACATATGTTTTTTATAATCATATAAGTGCATGATATTACTAGTTGATAACAGATAACAAAAAGTGGACGTGGGTAAGCCCCAACAGACGAAAAAAGCAATAGATTATATACTATCGTCTGACAAAACGATAGTCAAGGATGTATCAGTACTAAACGCATTCGACACTGGTAGCGACCACAGGATGTGTGAGCAAAAGTGGTAATTAATACGAGACTAGAAAGAAACAAGATAGTAAGAAGCAAAAATATAGGAATAGACAGAAAACAATTACGGAATAAAAGAGAAGAATACCAGCAAGAACAAAAGAGAATCCTATAAAAAGAGAAAGAACCAAACCAACAAATAATAGATGAAATCAACAAAACGTTGAAAGGGGCAATTCTAACAGCAGGCCAGAAGGTAGCACGAATGAAGAAAAACAAAGACGAAAAATGGAGTGAGAAAACACGAAAGTTGTTCGAAGAAAGAAGAGAGCTATTAAAAAATAATCAGAGAAATACTACAACATATAAAAACATTAATAAAACACTAAAGGAATCGATAAAAGAAGACAAAAGGAAACAACTAGAAGCAGAAATAGAAAGAGTAATAGAAGAAAACAAAAACATGAAAACCGTTAGGAGATCTTTAGGAAGAGAACATATAAATGAAATTAAAGAAAATAACAACATCAAAATCAATTATAGGAAGTTGATCCTAAAAATGGTAGAAGAGTTCTATAAAGACCTATACGAACAAAAACAAGAAATACCCGAAGAAATTGAAGAACAATTAAAAATAAAAGTAAAAAATATGAACTCGGAAGATATACCAGACATAGATAAAGAAAAAATGTTAGAAGCCTTAAAAAAACATGAAAAAAATAAGGCACTAGGAGAAGATGCTGTTGTAACCGAATTAATACAAGAAGGAGAAACAATACTGAAGATATTGAAAGTACTATTAAATAAATGTCTGTATGAAGGCAAAATACCATATGCGTGGAACACTTCACTAACAATACTGCTACATAAGAAAGGTGACAAAAGCAGACTGGAAAATTACAGACCAATATCATTACTATCGCAATTATACAAATTAATGACAAGAATTATAATTACTACACTTAACAACAAACTGGAATATTGCCAATCTACCGAACAAGCAGGTTTCCGCCAGGGCTACAGTACGTCAGATCACCTACTTACCATAAGGTCGTTAATGGAAAAATCGAATGAATATAAGTTACCACTATACTTAGCCTTTATAGACTATCAAAAGGCATTCGATACCATTGAACTATGGGCAGTGGAAAAGGCACTACAGAATAGCCGAGTAGATTACAGATATGCTCAAATAATTCACTATACAGTGCATTCCAATTAAAACGAGCCACCCCGTATAATTCCGTTACTTTTATATTTATAGAAAAATCCTAAAATACGTCAATTTTTCTTTTTAGGGGGACACATTTTTGTGTCAAAATTTACTCGTTCAGAGTTAGCCTCTTCCCCACCAACACAAACGTCAAAAAGTTCAAATAGGAAAGGAGGTCGAGTGATACCTCATCTTAAAGGGTATCAAATTTTGTTTTAATGCTTTTCAGTTGCTTTTCAGATATGCTCAAATAATTCACTAAGGCGGAAATGATAGTAGAATTATACGACAATACAAAGCCCATACCAAGATTCCGTGAGTCAAAACTGTTTATAACAACTTTAGAGGACATACTTAAGAAGTAAAACTGTGATAAGAAGGGTATTAAGATAAACGGGAAAATGCTCAACCATCTGAGATTTGCAGAAAATATAGTGTTGATGTCCCAGAGCTTTGAAGTACTACAGTCAATGATCTGTGAGCTAGAACAAGAATCGGGGAGAATAGGTTTCAAAATGAATAGGCAGAAAAGCAAAATAACGACCAACCAAGTCGAAGACAGGAACGTAGAAATAGACAACCACAAAATAGAATATGTAGAAGAGTATATATACTTTGGACAGACAGTAAAATGCGGAAAACAGAACCAAACAGCAGAAATCGAAAGAAGAATACGACTAGCGTGGTCAGCATTCGGTAGACAAAACAAGATATTGAAGAATAGAAAAATACCGCTACGCTTAAAAAGAAATGTTTATAACCAATGCGTGCTGCTTGTACTAACATATAGCGCTCAAACATGGACCTTGACAAGAAACATCGTGGACAAGCTAGCTAAAGCACAAAGGTCCATGGATAGGCAAATGCTAAACGTAAAGCTAAAAGACAGAATTTAGAAGTGAAAATATTAGACAGAGAACAAAAGTGATTGACGTCGTGGAACACACAGCACCACGGAAATGGAGATGGGCTGGTCACACAATGCGCTGAGAGACAATAGATGGAATAAAGAAATCCAACATTGGAGACCATGGACGGCAAGACTCGAACAATATTCCGTTTGAGGAAATGTCCTCGAATGCATCAACTGATATTTCAATATCAGACAACAGCAAGTTGTAATTTGTAATAAATTTAGTATTTTAAGTCTGATATTAAAACAATTACAACAGGAACAATACAAGGAAGCATTTTCGGTTGTTTAGTATTTGTAATTCTTTTATATATGATCTTTGTACTATTGAGGAAAACTTTCTAATTAGGAAATATGGTAACGATACACATTTATTTATACGAGGTTCAGATTTTACATATTTAATAAATATCAGCAGAACTGAATTTCTAAACACTGAAAGTTGGTTAAAAAGAATAAATTAATTGTAAACATAAATTATAGCCTGTTTATTTTCTATGTGATTCTAGTACCCTTTGGATTTTGTATATTTTGAAAGTGTATGTTTGTACACAACAAATGTCATTCATAAATGTAACACATGATAATTTAGTGTCTGTATGAAAAAAGAAAATATAGTATGATCAAAAATTATTTTCATCTAGTATGGCTATGGAATAGTTCCTAATTTATGAATGCAACTATAAATCACTTAAAAACCAAATGTCAAGTTTGACATTTGAATAAACGTAGTTGCATTCATAAATTAGGAACTATTCCATAGGCATACTAGATGAAAATGATTTTGATCATACTTTGTAATGTAATAAACACTCTTGGAATCAGTTTAAGTTAGTTATCTTGTAATCATTAGAATTTAACTGCTTAACTAGTACTCCACGTTATTCTTGTAATGCCAAAAGATAAGTGACCTAAACTATGAGTATATCTGTTGACATATTGCTACACCGTTATAATTCATTGCCTACCCTGAATCACATAGAAAATGAAACGACTATAATTGCATCTTGTTTAAAACTAAACGTAATAAAGCATATCTTCCTAATTCTAATAGTATAGATATTAGTAACCTACAAGCACATACGAGTATATCATAAAACTGTACATTTTTAGAAATGGTCATAGATGAATTTTGTTACGGTATAAAATGCTCACTAAGGCCCCCAAGAAATATTCGTAGCAGTGCTCGCCCCTGCGTGTCCCGTTCAGCACTAATAGCTCCGCCCAAAAACTCAATCGAGAGAGGGGTTCACACGATAGGGTACAGTTCAGTGCGAGATACCACGATAGGGGTAGTTGATGGTAAAGGTTTAAAGACAAATCGACGGGCGTCATGACTTTTAGGATGATATGTCTAAATTCAACTAACGGCTGGCCAAAAGACGAAATCCAATCGCTGTAGAGTCGCGTTGTACCCCAGGAGGCGTCCCCACGCAACCGACGTTCTCACCTACCTTTTTGGTGTCCTTTTCTCAGTTGCTTGAGCCCTGTACAAAGGAGTATACACAACACGACAAGAATCTTAGTTCCAGTCACTTTAATAAACACAAATAAAATGCAAAAAGTAAATTAGAATAAGGGTGGTCTATTGACTCAATATTTACACATATCAAAGTTTGCACAAGTAGCATGTAATAAAATCGAGGTTAGTCAACATTTACAACGAAATTACTAAGGTACATGGGTACAGTACGTCCAGTACATCTGCGGGTACCCGAGTCCAAGATAATAGTTCTTAAATGCCAATGTAGACTACTAACGTTCCCGGAGTCAAATTACCACAGTGCCTGTATGCACAGCTTTGCAAATTCAAATCCAACGGTACCTAATTCAATTAGCACGGTACAGACTGACATGTAATGTTCAATAACGTTCCAAAATGCGCACATCACTCTACAATGCACGTAACACTTTTAAAACGTTTACAATACCTTATATGTTAGCGTAGGCGCCCAACACCTGTTTTCCTGACGACAACAGACCGGGAGACCTCGCCTAGGGTATTCTGCGGTGTAACCTGAAGATGCTGATAAAGATAGCCCCAAAATGCCTGAAGGAACTGGACTGAAACAACACAAGCTGCGGATTAAAGCGGTCTAAGTATGATATCCCCGAAGAGGGTACAAGAAACGAAGTTTTAAAGCGATAAGGCAAATTTCGAAAAACGGCAAACACTTCGATGCACAAGTAAGCCTTTTTAATGGAATCCCCACGACAATAATCCGTCCAAAGACGTATTTAAAGCTGCCACTTTACGATAAACGGGAATGTCCAGGCTTACAATATGCGGTACTCACGACTCTTAGCAATAACCCCAAGCACAACGCGTGCAGTTCGAGACACAATAAGGCGGTGGACTGTTACTTGAAACGTTTATTGAACGATTCCTAATCGACGGAAAAGCACACCGTCACATTTTACAGTTCTCCAGACGGCACCAAAAATTAACGGAAGCACACACAAATAATTTGAAAAGCGAAAGCGGAACTATAATGGTCTTTAAGGAGCCCTCCAGCCGCGGTAACGACGGCAGCGGCCGGAGGCGAAAAATCACACACGTCTGTTATAATTCACAGCTGGCGGTAATTGAATTAGAAAAATTGCGAACAGTTCGCGACGATAACCCCTCGTCGGAAATGCATCTCACTTCTACAACGACAGACTGCATTTTCTGTCGCATGATTGCACCACTAAACGAAATGTGACTAACTAACTCGGGGGAAACCCCGGGCCATTCAAAGCGCCTACTTGCCGCCGTGAAACAATAAAGAAACGATAACGGACTACGTCACTGCAACCGCTGCACAGAAATAACAAAGAATACAGGAAAATTCCAGAATAATCAAAAGCTGATTAAGCGATTCCAAGGAGCTTGAATGTATCGAACGAAAAAAATAAGTACTAGGAAATCGAGCAGCTAAAGCTGTATTGCGTGCAGAACGGAACCAAGAAACTGCAATGCGTTAATATTTAAAAAGTGAGCGGAAAAAAATATCTAACAGACGAAAGTATTGGGTACACCGGTGAATTACAAATTCAACTTGCGTGAATCATGAAATGCTAGGATTTGGGCAAATTGTTCTAACAACTTCAACACTCATATCAATCAATTGTGCCTGAAGCTAAATAGCGTAGGTTATGGAATTTAAAAAATGCCAGATATGTGATTGTTGATACATGAGTATACTGTGCAAATTTTGAGTCTTTAATGAGATCAAATACGAGTAGCACAAGAGAATTTACTAAACAAAAGAGGATTATTGAAATTATGAAACAAACACAATTGTAGAGGTGTATTTAAGGATATGTAAATTATTATAGCACTTTACATTTTTGAGTGTTTAGTTTTAATTTTCAAAAATAAAAACATAACTGTAAAAGCTGAGCGCAGCTACAATACTGTTACAATCTACGTATGCAAATTTCCAATAAATTACCTTAGACAATAAAAGAGTGGGGACTCCTCACGCTGCATTCTGCACAAGTAATCGAAGTGTGACACAAATCGGTGTGGCCGCCATCATTTTGATGAAAAAGCGTTGACGCAAAAGCATGTTTTTGAGAAAAACAAGTAATCTTGAAGTAATCCGGTGCAACTTATGGTTTGTGCTTGAAAGGGGGATACTCAGCATACTGTTGTAAAAGCCACAGCAAAAAGCAAGCACCAGGAGTGACGTTTCACAGTTCAAAAGTGTATGTATTGTATTGTACACAATTATGTTCGTGTCCATGCAGTGAAACATGAAGCAAACTCTAAAACCTATTTGTGTGCACGATGTATACTAAATTTGATTAAAATTTTCATTAATTTTTTGCATCGAATATAAAGCAACGCGTCCATAGCGTCATTCTTCCATAGGCATACGTAAATAATATAAACGTAAGGTATTGCTTACGCGGATGCTGTCTTGCTTTAATTGTAGCTACTAGTCCAAGTTACATGTGTATCTGTACAGTGGTGCATTTGTGGTCAATAAGACCAAAATTGTGTGGATGTGCAGTAGGTAGAAATTAAAAATACAGGGGAAAACAATTTATGGAGTAATTTATTGACTTAATATTAATTATGCTGTTATATCGCTATTAGGGTTTCCAAGTCCCGGGACCAAAAGTGTTTTCGGGACTTACGAGCTAAATTTCAGGTCCCGGGACTAGTCCCGAAGATCCCGAAAATGGTCCCGAAAAAGAAATAGTGTTCAGGTGAAATTTCCGAATAAAATGTACAAAGAAAAACAAGTGTTTTAAGTTAAATGGCACTAAAAATGTCTCTCGCTTTTGCTTTTGTTTAAACTGCAAAGTGCGTGTGTAATCCTTTCGTCAAGCTGTCTCTGATTATGATAATTTTGTAGGAACCCACTTTATATTTCGCCAATTGTTTATCTTCAATATATAAAACTGTTGCCATACTGACTTCAAATCGTTATTTTTTTAAATGTAGAATGAAGTTAGTGTTGCGAATCGGAATTCATTCTAATTGTAGCGCTTTAGCAGACAAATAACGAACAAAATATAAATTATTCAGCTTCTTCGCACATATTTAAATCCAACAAAAAAAACAGAGAAATACATAAATAGAAGAAGATATGCAAATGTGGCTGAAACAACACACAGGTTTAATTCTAACCTACCGAAAACAATACCTCTCCTGCGTTACGTAAAATGCAAATAATGCAGAATGTACAAGAGGCATGAGTAATACGACGGACGCCGGTGAATACCCGTCCTAATTCTCTGATATCGAGTATACTCACGCATGTTGACATGGTCCCGGGACTTCGCCTGGGCTGGCTGTGGTCCCGGGACTCGGTTTTTGTGGTAGAATCCCGGGACTGTCCCGGGACAGGATCCCGGGACTGGAAACCCTAATCGCTATACCTTATTATAAATTTTACCAAATGACTCGTATTTTTAATCCTTCAAATCCAACGGCTAAATATTGCACGTACTGCAATGCAATGTTTGTAATATTAAATAAATATCTTAATAAGTTAAATTAGGGGAAATTGTATTCGCACACAATTCACAGATTTAATAATTTTGTACTGTAGTTTTACTTTGCCTGTCCGTCAATTATGGCTGGTTAAAAACGAAATGTAATAATTAATTACACAAATAAAATGAGTGTATACCCCTTTTCTATTTTATCTAACTGCAATACTGGTTACGCTAACTTTACGGCAAGCACAAAACTTCATATCTCAGGGTGAGTTCATAAATGGCCTAATCTCAAATTTTAGGTTATTTGACTCCGCGTAGACTCGCTCGCGAGTAGGATTCACAATCTAGTACATTGACAGATGACACAAAAAGTTGGCAGTGCACAGCGTATTTGAATGTTTAAACTTGGTGAAAATACAGTGAATAACGCGCTTGGTAAGTTATTTGAAATTTTCCCGCTTGGCAACTATTAAAATCCCATCCCCTTGCTTGTTTTAGAATGACGTCACCACCTCTTGATTGTTCTGAGGTAGAAGGTACGCCAATTTTTCAATTGTTTATGGACGCCTTAGATTCTCGCCAAACCCGGCACAATCTACTGACGCCATGCAATTTCCGAAAAACACGAAGCAACTGGTCCCTTGGGGAAACGCTAGGCCTCTCCGGGAAGGTTTGATTTCGTACTTTGGTGCTTTTCCCGAACTCTAACCCTCAAATTGCAGGCTTAATCCTACCTCGTTATGCTGGCTTCGGAGCTGCTCGTTGTGACGCTGCTTGGAGTTCCTGCTGGATATGCTCCCCTGATGCAGGTGTCGACGGTGGCACTCTTGCAGACTAGGCCGATGTCCTGGACAGCTCATCTCTGGCTATCGATGCTTCCTTAAGCCGGAATCGAAATTGGAAAATTTCACTTGGACGGCTCGCAATGTCATCGGAGGATGATGTTGGAAATTTATACTTTTACGCTGCGGAACCTCTCACAAACACTCCCACATAAACATGCACACATAGACCATAAAATGCAATACTTTTCGTATGATAAAATGCTCGTTTATTAATATGAAACTGTACTTAAATGTGGAGCACAAATCTGACAAACTTCTAATAATTTTTATTCAATGGTTCTCCCTTGTTTTTTTATACAAAATAGCATCATGTTGCTAGAATACTTGAACTGCTTATGTTAATGGAAATCAATTTTGATAATAAACGGTTACAAATGGAAGAAAATTTGAGTACATAATTAATATTTACAATTTTCTTAAATCTAAATTATTGTCTTTAACCTTATAATTAAAATTGTCTCTTCGCGTTGCACTCACAAGCGTTTTATTATTATTATTAAATGTCACTGCTCTGCTCAAGGGCACTTTGATTTTAAATACACTGATTTTTGAGTTCCACACTTACCACGTCTCTTGCCACTTTTCTGTTGCCAATATTTAGGGATTGCTGTTTGAAATTTTCTATATTATGCTTCATCTTGCTTTACCTTTCTGCTTTGCTCACAATTTTCACTATCTTTTGCTTTTATTTGACAACTATGCACCTTTTAAAATGCAGCTAACAAACCTTTTGTCAAGTAATTTTATGTGATCTGGCTTTACATGTGCACAAACCTTTCATTTTAATTATTAATTTATTCACAAGCCAATTCAAACCCTTTGAAATATGCTTAGCCTTTACGTGCCTTTCTCCAACTAATTTACTGTTTCTCGCATCTCATTATCAATGCATTTAATATTTTACTTTAGTTTAAAATTGCAATTATATAAAATATCCCAACTCTGTGCTTATTGAATCGGTTAATTATCTTGCACTACAAACAGAGCCAAGTTGCGGGCTTTATACCATCTCAGTACGTTCTGCCTATGGAAAACGCTGTGTTGGTGATAAACGATCACACTGTCAGCAGCTGCGTTACGAGTGTCCATTCTTCAATGTTTAAGAAATTACCATAATAAACAAAAAAACGCTCACTGAGTTATAAAAACATTAAGAAAAATCTAAATTCTTAAAAAACTTTTACTAACTAGAACTACATTCTGCAGATGATTTCCTATTTTATATACAATTTTTAAAACAATTTAATTTTTAATTTTAAAAGCAATAACCACATATTCACCAGACGCTAATCCTCTAGATTTCTCCATTTGGAGTATTTGGTAGGCCAGAGTGTCCTGAATCCCGCAGTACCACATTTGTGCAGCGTGTGATATTTTTATCAGCAGATTCGACGCCATCATCAAAGTCAAGGGTGATTATATCAAACTTTTCCTGTTTCTTAAATAAAAATATTTGTTAATATTTTGTGAAAGTTAGAAAAAAAATATCGCAAATTAACTAAATTATGATGTTTCTTATTAGTAACAGTTGGTCCCTCGCACCCTGTACGTTCGAAATAAAGAAGTAATTTTATTTTATTTTATTTTATTTTATTATCTCTACAGGTAAAAAGACAGAGAATACAAAAATTTATAGAAACATATATTGCGCTACTAGAAAACATAATAGTGAATTACAAGAGATAACATATGTTTAAATACACAAATATATACAGTTCGAGTAACAGAAGACTATAAATAAAAAAAATCGAAACACCAGAAAAAAACCTGCAATCCAAAACAACCAAAAAACCAAGAGGATCAGGAGCCAATAACTAAATATTTAAGAAACCTATCAATACCCGTCATATTTGTTTATAATTTTTGAAAAGAGAGCGTAGCCTAAACAAAGATCTAAATTGATATCAGTTTGATACAGCTCATTTACTAGTCGCTGCATATCAAGCATGGGAGTGTGTACCGAGTAAGTGACCAGGGGTATATTAAATAGACTTGCAGATCTTGTAGCTCTAGAAGGAACATTTATGTTTAATAATGATAAAAGATAGGTATCCTTAATTTCAAAATTCCACAATTTATAACAAAATAGAATGAGTTGAGCTTTTCTTCTGTTTTCGAGAGACATAATTTGAAATTCTTTACAATTATATGATAATTTCGATACATCCTGTGTTTCTTAAAATGTAGAAATCTTAAAAATCTTTTGCACTTTTTCAATTTTGTTAATCTCCACATATAAATGCGGGGACCATACTACTGAAGCATAGTCAAGCTTAGGTCTAAGCAGTGTAAAGTACAAGGTCTTCAGTGTGCGTTCACTAGAAAATTGTGATGATTGCCTAATAATAAATCCTAGGATTTTGTAAGCCGATGCAATTACTGCGTCCACGTGATCTCTAAATTTCAATCGGTTGTCATAAGTCACTCCAAGATCCTTAGTTTTTGAAATTCGTTTTAAAAACTTATCATTCATTTTGTAGTCAAACCCAAGCGGCTGAGTAGAACATGTGGATGACATTATAGAGCATTTACGAATGTTAAACAACAGTTTGTTTTCAGTACTCCAGTTATAGATTCTGTGTATGTCTTGTTGCAGTAGTGTACATTCAGTAATGTTCTTTACATTATTATAAATTTTTAAATCATCTGCAAATAGTAGGCAACTCGAGTGCTGCACACAATGAACTAAATCATTTATAAATATTTTAAATAACACCGGTCCCAGGTTTGATCCCTGTGAGACACCCGAGTTAGCCGTATACTTGCCTGACATGTTACCGTCGAATTTGACCACAAAACTACATGCCGATAAATATGAAGCGACAAATTTCAACATGCTGTTAGACAGCCCACAGTGCTTAAGTTTTCTCAAAAGTATATCGTGATCAACTTTATCAAATGCTAATGTAATACCGACATGACATAGGTTTTTCCTCTGTGTGATTCCACATGTATAACTACTATATTTTTCAGC